>VCHM03000210.1:0-23996 GCA_006182925.3 Reinhardtius hippoglossoides
ACTGAGTGTTTACACACGAGAGCGGCCGAACGACCCAAACACTGGTTTACGTAACCGCAGCTCTGGAACACTTTGTTCCCTCAAAGTGAAGTTTGATCGGACGACACCCGACAACGAGCTGGATTCAGACTTTCACTCCGTCAGTAACTGAGTGAAAGATTAACTTTAACTCTTAAATCTTTGCTTTGCAGTGAGATGATGAAGCTAAACTCAAATTGAACAAAACATTTTATTTTGATACAACAGAGAGTTTATTCATGAACAGGAAGAGAAGAAGACGAGCAGCAAAGAGTCAGAACCGAACCTGTGACCGCTGCAGGACTCAAACCTTCGTACATGAGACGTCCGCTCAACCACCTCAAACAAGACTTCATAAATCAACTATGCAACTTTTCCACCTGAAGCAGCAGCTGGATGAGAGTGAGTCTGATGTGTGAGTGAGAACAAGGAGAAAGTTTCCTCCTTCTCTCCCTGAGCGTCTGTTCTCTGTGACTCTGTTGAGTGGGTTCCATCTCCTGAGAGAAGAACTGACTCAGAGTCAGCTTCAACTGTCACAACCAGCTGCAGCTGAAGAGTGAAGCTGAACTGAGATCAGTTAGAAACACTCTGAAGTTATTAACAACCAGAGTTTATCTCCAATATTCAGCAGGAAACTGTGAAACATGAAGAGTTCTGAACAGTTTGGTGGATTTGTTACAGCTGCAGCTCTTCAGGTCCAGGAAGCAGAGGATCATGGGTAATACCCAGGGTTCAGTTGTGTTTCAGAGCTCAACACGAAACGAGGCCTGTTCCAGTAAACCAGTGAACGAGCTGCTTCAGCTTCACCTCAGACTCACTCTGTGGTTTCCTGCGAGTTTAGTTTTCTCATCAGTGAGGTTTTGGTGAATTCGGTGGATTCCCTCCATCGTCTCTCTCTCGTTCATCTTTACAGGAAAATACCGAAAACACCCGAGTGTAAATGCAGATATGTGAACGATTTTACATCATAAAATAAATCAATGACAATGATTGTTGGAATAAAATCTGTAAAGATCGTTTCTCTGCTGAGAGTCTGAAGCAGCTTCATGTGGTTCGTGTTGGTTTCACATCTGGAACGTGGCCTGAGGAACCACCTGATGTTGAGGTCTGAAGATCTGGAACAAACAAGGTGTGAAAGAAGGAAGTCCTTTAGCTCAGGGTTTGGTCTCCTCCAGCTCCAGTGGGAAACATCAGGCTCTTTAGCTCCTGAATAATCCAATGATGAAGTAAATGATGAGTGATGATGAAGGTTTGTCACTAAATGTCTCAGACAAGTCATCGTTTGATAAATAAATGGTTTTAAGACTTTGCTAAATGCAGGAACACGTGATTTCCTTCATTCTTTAAACGTGGGGTAAACGAGGATTTAACTCTGGAGGTTTTCACGATGTTGATCAGGAACAGACTCGTGACCCAGAGTGAATTACGCCCTGTAGATTTAGAAATGATGAGCTGTGATACTTCAGGGTAATTTCCAGAAGAAAGGTTGTGACATTGAAGTATGAGATACAGTTCATGGTATGTAGTGTATATTTATATCTGTATCTGACTTCACACATTTAAAGGTTAGGTAAACCTTGTGATATGAAGTCATGTCGCTCACCAGCACTTTTCTTTGACACTTGGTTCACACACTTGACCCTTTACTCCTTTTCTCGCAGAGATCGATCTGAGGCAGGAAGACGAAGACAGAATAAGACGAGTGAGCAACAAAGTGTGAGCTGAGAACTCAGACATGGAGGAATCCCAGATGTTGATCTTCTGGTGAGAACATCTGTGTGTCTCCTCCTCTGGTTCCTTGGTGCAGAACAGGTTGGGTTGCTTCACTTGTTTCGCTCTGCGCAGTTTGGTGGTGGATGCTTTTCATCCCGAGCTGCTGAGGAAACAGAGTCACACCCTCACTGTGGGTCATCCACAGAAGAGAGATGATCAGGACATGGCGCCCCCTGCAGGTGGAACTGTTCCACTTCAGAGAGCTGCAGACAACCACAAATCAAATTACTATGAAATGAAAACATGAATTAATCTCAGTCTCTGCATCAGCTGCCTGGATCGACTAAAAACATGGACGTCATCAACCTACTCAAACTCATCATTTCTCTGTGTACTTGTTCAGACATATTGTCTTTATATATACAGTACATATATGTATTTGCATATCTCAATATTAGATTTTTGTTCCAGCCCTGAAGATTTCAAATAGGATGAACTTTGAAAAGTATAATTGAACATGTTTTCAGAATAATGTCCCTTTCAATATAATATCATTTATTTGTTCTCATGTCTTTGTCATAGTTTATTTAGTATATTTAATTTAGTAAATTCAGATTTTATTCTATTACATGTAATTAACTTACTTTAGTTTTTACCTGTGACATCATCTTGAATCTTTGAGAACACGTATACTGAGGCAGAACGAGGGTCTCCGATTGGCTGCTCCTTCTCTGAGCAGACATGTGATCGATCACCTGTCAGTCACCTGATGAACAGTCTTATTTCTCACGCCCTTCAGAATAAAAGTTTTTTATCAAATGTATTTTAATATGAAAGTATTAATGTCTGAATGTCTTTGCGATGATGCTCGGATGTGAACAGAAGAACAGCTGCTGTAGGTGTCAGTTCTGTCAGTGACTCTGTTCACACGGGTCTTTGATGTGGCTGCAAATATCAAAGGAAGTTTGACGATTGTGTTTCTGCATCAACGTCTTCAAGTTTCCTCAGAACGACTGAAACAGAAAGAAAAGTCCCTGAAAGAACTAAATGATGAGGAACACCTTGATGTGTTCTGGATTTCAGCTGAATTCACTCAAGGGTCTGTGACTTCCCACCAGTTGGGGCAATATCTATTTTATTTCATTTGTTCTCAAGTTCGTTTCTTCTGTGTGAAACAGGAAACAGTCACAGCTTCATTCGACTGAAGAGACGACCACAGGTTTTTCCAACAAAAACATTTTGCGTCTTTATTGAAGGAAATGAAATCCAGACATGTGACTCTGGAGGTCACAACACCACAAACATCATCACACTCGTCGTCACAAGTTTGTCAATTTCTACTGTTCGCTCCTTCCGTACGAGCCCGCACCAAAAGCTTTGGCAACTTCATATGTTAACTAAGAATTAAATTAAAAAAAGAACAGAAAGTAATTAATCAATGTAGCACAACAGAGAAACAGAAATAAAATAACGAGTGAACCTTTCTCCTGCAGCGACATTCTTCTGACAAATCCTCTTCACTCTGTTAATCCTCATTTGATATAATATTTCGTGACTCCTCTAAGTGTACATCATCTCCGCCATGTGTGACATCTTCTTGGGGATGTAAAGATAATACTCCATGTAGCCAGAAAGATCATCTATTGTGATGTCATCGACGTAACCGCGCGCCTGCTCCGAACATGAGCGGGGGGAGGAGCCTGACGACGACGCTGCGGCTGCGTTACTGTTGGTGCCGACAGTTCTGGGGGCGTCGCCGTGGCTCGGCAGGCTCCGCTCACACTCCGAGATGACATTGCGGAGCCCGGTGAAGGAATACACCTCCACGCCCTGCAAGCCCTGATGATGCGACTGGCATGGGCACTGGTTTTCAGCGCCCTGGCCGCTCTCCTCTTGTGAATCTGAGCTTTTCTTCTGGGCGCAGGAGCAGGGCACGTGGGCGCCGTCTGCAGAGCAGGGGAGCTCCGATAAGGCTCGGAAGTCAGCGGCCTCAGCGGGTCCGGATCTCAGAGATGCTCCTGCTCCAGACGCCGCTCCGTCACAGGCACTTTTCTCCTCCTCGCTCGACTGGACATCTCCACAGTTCCGCCCCTCCTGCTCTACAACTGTATTGATGATGCTGGGGATCTCCTGTAAAGATGGCGAGGAAACCACGGCTCCAACACGTGACTCATAACCAGCGCAAGATCCAAAAACCAGGGGAGAGATGTGGCCGGGTGAGCCTGGAGACAAGAGCTCTTTCTGGGCGGGGAGAGCTGTGGAGGAGGCGGATCTGCCGTCGACCACAGGACGAAGCTCCACGGGCTCGGGCACAGCCAGGCGCTGGTGCTTCAGGCAGCCACTAGAGGTCGACAGTGCAGAGGCCGTGGCCGTGCTGCAGTAGCTGAACTTCGGGGGGTGGAGGATGGGGGACTTGGACCTCCGGCGCCGCTGGGTTCTGGATGCTCCTCTGGAAGTTTTCCTCATACAGCTGAGGGGAGACAAAGAAGAGGAGCGAGAGAAGATGATGAGGAGCACAAACAACAAAGAGTGCCTCACAGCCCACATCTGGTGCGGAGACACAGCTGGATGTTAAACCTGTTATTTCAGATGTGAATTGTCTTCATTCAACATTAACATCAGCTGTTCCCACATTTCCACCAAAAGCTACAGAACTCGGTTTTGGTCGTGCTGAATGAAACAGAGCCGGTGTCACAGATAAAACAAGCCTGACTGAGTTCGATTTCTTAATGACGTGATCGTGTTAATCTAAATGTTCCTTAAACGGAACTTTAAATGATATTCTCTATAAAACATGTGTTTTGTACCATTTAAAGATATAAATACTTTGATTGATATCATTACTTTAACTTTATACGTCGTCATATCGAAGTGTTAACTTCACTGTCGAACTTTTTAAATGCTTCTTTTTCTTCAGAGACTGAAAATGCGATAACATGACGACACGTCTGCTCCACCCACCCGTGCCAGTTGTCCTTGGGGCAGCTGAGCTTGGGCTTTGCGCCGCTGGTGTCGAGACAAGGTCGCGGTGTCGCTCTGGGAACCAGCGCCTCGGAAACACTCACAGCTCCGGGCACGCTGAAAGGAAGAGAGAAGGTTTGAAACCCGAGTCTGAAACCTGAATATTAACACAAGCACAAAACGCAATGACAAACAATGCAAACAGTTCTGGTTGGGTTTGACCAACGGTTCAGATCTAAAAGGTTTCAGTTTATGTCCCAGATGAGAGAAGAGCAACCTCTCTTGTCCCTGTGAAACCTGAAACTCACACATCACACCAGGAACAAACATGTTTAACTGTTATTATATCTAAATGATAATTCCTCTGCCTTAAACATCATGTGATTAAATCATTTTCCAAAACTTTTACAGGCCTGGAAATACCAACTGTCAAATTCCTTGACTTGCTCAGGTTTTCATGACCGTTAAAACTCTGATGAAGCCACTAAGCAGTGTGTACAGTGTGCAATACCAGCAATCTAATATGTCACAACTACCGTGGCAGTGGCGAGAGCTGCAGTGATTTACCTCTCGGCATCGACCCTGAGCTTCTTAAACGCTGTCTGCAGAGTTTCCTCCTCACAGTCCTTCCCTCCTGCCTCCATGGTGGGAGGAGGCTGCTCTGACCAGCCACCCAGCTGAAACAAGACAACCAGCTCTTACAGGACAGATCGATGCGGCGTGGACCTCAGGTTCCACGGTTAAAGTACCGAGGCAGCAGGTACAGACATTACAACCCTCGTCCCTGAGAAGAGAACTTCACAAGTTCATTCAAACAGACACAAGTACAACTAACTTCTTGATGAATCGATTATCAATTTGGTTTAAAAGATGTGAGAAAAGGCTAAAGATGTTCATCCGTTTCTCTAATGTCTTATTTTGCCCATAAACTGTAATGAGGATTTAATGATAATAAGGATTGTATGTTTAAAATGTTGAAATTATTCAGGACAGCGGCTGGTGATTGCTTTTCTCCGTCCTTTGATCTGTATTTTCTCGATTAGTTGATCAGTTGTTTTGAGTCAAAGTTTCCAAGAGGAAATCTTCAGTTCACCATCAAAGTCGATCCTGAAACTAGCATCACATCTGAGAGGCCGACTTTATTTCTCACAGATTTACCACAGCTGATCAACTGATCCTACCAAACACGTCTATCGACTGTGACTAATGATCATTATTTATTATCAGTTAAAAAAATCTGTGGACTTTTCCTCATTGATCCTTTGATGTGTCCGTTTCCACGGTGACGACTTCAAAGTCCCATCAAAAGTCTAAATGTTGTATTCACATCATATAATGATGCGAGTATAAATACATATATATCATACATTATATATTATACACACACTGATATCTGCTGATGTCACTGCTCTACATTCTGTTGTGGAACTGAACTGAACAAGCGAAGCTGCAATAATCCGTTAAACAGAGAATTGATCATCGAACTCTTCTGATAACTGATCCTGGATATGATTTAGTGCTTCCAGCTTCTCCGTGTGAGGAGTTGGTGGATGTATTCATGATACTTGGATCTGTGCGGTTCAAGCTGTTATTTAAACGAGTCTATTTACTGTCGGTTTACAGACCTATCGATTAATCGACGAATCAATCGGAGTTCTGCTCGGTGACGAAGGTAATCATTAGTGTCGGTCGACGACAGAAACTGTTGAAATATATTAATCCCACGACAAAACCTCTGCTTGTAAACAGCAGATTTCATAACCCCCTCCTCCAGGCTAATGCTAGCAGGCTAGTGGGGCTGCGGAGCTAGCAGGCTAGCTCTCGGCAGGACGTGGTGAATAAAGCCGTCTGTGAACCCCCGGGCTCCGGGAGCAGATACTCACGGTTCAGGGTCTCCTGGTCGCTGAAGAGAAAGATGTTCCCTGGGCATAAAGAGCGTGCCCCCCGCTACAGGCCCGCGGAGGTCTGGTAGCCAGGGAGGCTAACGGCTAATGCTAACGGGAGCCTCTCTGGTAGCCAGGGAGGCTAACGGCTAATGCTAACGGGAGCGAGATGCTAGCTGCAGATGCTAACAACGTCTTTTTAAAAAACAACCACGAGGAAAACCCTGTTCTGAAGAAAACAGTGCGCGTGACCGTCAGGATCCGTGTCGTGGATTTATTAAAAACTGATATGAGCCGTCAACGTCCGCGGGGACGCGCAGTGCTCGCGGCCTCTTGTTTACAACAGTGACTCTGCAACAGCGCTGCTGACGTCACCGGCCAGAAACACACACGTGACGTCACTGAGTGCTGGAAAATATACTTCTTTAAAATCTGTGTGTGTGTGTGTGTGTGTGTGTATCCCCTGGATGTGTGTATCCCCTGGATGTGTGTGTGTGTGTGTGTGTGTGTGTGTGTGTGTGTATCCCCTGGATGTGTGTGTGTGTATCCCCTGGATGTGTGTGTGTGTGTGTGTGTGTGCGTCAGTTATACAACACTCAGAAAGTAAATATATTAAATCCATATGAGAACATGTTCCAAAAACAGAAACACACATACATTCAGAAAAACTCAAACATCGAGGTAAATTGAATCTCCATGTTGTTGAGACGACTCTCACAGATTTTTAAGTTGATCCGATGACAGCTCTACGAGGAGTTGAAATACACAACGACTTCCTCTGGCGTTAAGCAAATGAATGGGGTGTCCGGTCATGCTACACGTGTGTACCGAATTTCGTGAAGATCGGTTAAACCAGATGGAACTGCTGCGTTTTAGGGGGCGCTGTTGAGCCATTTTGACACCACCATTTCCAATTACTCCAGAATATGTTAATTTTTACCAGGCCCGCGGTGTTTGGTGAGTTGTGGTGTATCTTCAAGCCGTCAAAATTGGATTAATTTATAATCTAACGAAAAGCAATAGGGCCTTTGTCGGTGCCTGGGCCCTAAATACAGAAACCACAAACAAAGCAACAGCGCCATCAAGTGATGAAGCAGAAACACACACGATTCAAAACGAGGAAGAATCAATAGATACAACTGATCAAAAGAGAAAAGAAAGAAGCGTTTGAAACTAGATAAAAACATGGGGAACATGAGGGGGAATTCAAAATAAAGTTAAATCAAATCATTATCTACTGGTCCAACTTGATGAATATGAGAGTTTTGATTGAAATGGGATGTCTCCTCACGTCTTCTACCATCAGGAACTCCTCAGTTCCTCTGCTCCTTCATCTCCATCAGACATCATGTATAAACACTTTAAGCATGAAGTTACAAACTGGTTCTTCTCATGTAGTGAATCCTGTTGTTGTGTTGTTGTGTTGTTGTGTTGTTGTGTTGATGTGTTGTTGTGTTGATGTGTTCAGTCCCATCAGCATCTGTTGTCCCTGTGTCCTGGGAGAGGATCCTCACACGGGACTGAGCTTTATTCACTGATCATGAAGTTTCTATTTGACTCTTGTTGAGTGAAGAACAATAATCTATGACACAAACTGTGAATATCAGACAAATAACTTGTTATTGATTGAATCTGGACTCATCAGTTTCATTTTTAAACGATAACTAGGCTCAAACATGTCTAAACTTTTTATTTTTTATTATATTTGCTACTTTCTTCCTCTTTTCATACTAATAGGCGATGAGAGCGTGGAGCTGCTGTGGACCAATCAGCGGGCGCCAACTGGACGTTGTTCCCGGAATGTTCTATCTCCGTCCAATCAGAGCAGAGTTCGTGGAGGACTACGGAAGTGATCGCGCCTTTGAACCAATGGGGTGCAGGAGTAGTGTGACGTGGACCAGGAAGCCAGTCTGGAACCATCGCACTTTACCGGCGTCCGTAGTGAATCTGTGGCGGCTCCAGAGACTCAGGGAGCGGACTGTCCTCTCCTCAGCAGCCGGTAGAAACACGCGTCCTCCGGGTGCGGACATGTTGGCTCTCAGCGGGCTGTCGCTGGCTCTCGCCCTCGCGCTGCTTCCGGCTCCCGCCGACGCTCTGAAGGAAGGAGACTGTGAAGGTAGGTGTTAGCATCTGTTAGCATCTGTTAGCTCCAGATGAATGGCTGCCCGCGGCCACAGCTCGGCCACTTTCTCCGTCTGGAGGAGCCTTTAAAGTTCAACAGCTTCAACAACCAGACTCCAACAGGTCGTCAAACGTGTCCTGGCTCTAGCTTTAACACAGATGTGAGTGTCGGACCCACCTGGACCTCCTCCATCTGCCTCCATCTTGCTCCTGGATCCACTTGGTCTCCCTCACGAGTCACCAGAGACCCACACATCTGCTTCCCTGAGCGCCTTCCACCTGCACGTGTTTAAAACATCTGCTTTAACATCGTTTACTGCTGCGGAAGGAAGATGTCGACACAATCCAGATGTGAGGGGAAGCTCTCAGGAGTTTGATAAACCGGAATGTAGAGACGCCTCAGCACAATGAGAATATATATATATCCCTTCTACGTATTGTGTCTAAATTCCGTTATTGTTATAATTGACAGTTGTGACCGATCAGATTCTGTTTAGTTTGTGAATCTGTGGAGAAAATCATCTCAACACAAACTAATCAATAAGTCGAACTACAGTGCTTTCATTGACATCGTATTAGGCTGTAGGAGTATTCATATTCATGATTTGAATAATAACTGGAGTCTGGTCAATATGGATTTCTGGGGGCTGATACTGGTGATTAAAAATAATTTGTGTTATCAGCATATTAAATATTGTCATTGTTTCTTAATATGTTTTTAAACCTATGTGACAAATACATTTGAGGTTTTATATTTTACAGTTTAACCAAAAACGTTATTATAAATAACTATAAAGAAAACACAAAAACAACCAAATATGTAAAACTTGAATTAAGAAAATAACTTTCACATAAAATATAAACATAAATACACGTCTGCATTATTTATTAGGTATGTTATCAGTCTCTCAATAAATTGGTCAGGCTCAAATTATAGAATACTTTATTTAAATGCCACTTTACAAAAAGTTACAAAGAGCGTCACGAATAACGACACGAGCGTTGAAATAGGTGCAATAAACAGCTCAGATAAAATCAGGAAAGGCTTTTGTTTTAGGGACTTAAAAGACGACTCAGCCTCGTGTCCTCGGCAGGTCGTTCTCAGCCTCGTGTCCTCGGCAGGTCGTTCTCAGCCTCGTGTCCTCGGCAGGTCGTTCTCAGCCTCGTGTCCTCGGCAGGTCGTTCTCAGCCTCGTGTCCTCGGCAGGTCGTTCTCAGCCTCGTGTCCTCGGCAGGTCGTTCTCAGCCCCGTGTCCTCGGCAGGTCGTTCTCAGCCCCGTGTCCTCGGCAGGTCGTTCTCAGCCCCGTGTCCTCGGCAGGTCGTTCTCAGCCCCGTGTCCTCGGCAGGTCGTTCTCAGCCCCGTGTCCTCGGCAGGTCGTTCTCAGCCCCGTGTCCTCGGCAGGTCGTTCTCAGCCCCGTGTCCTCGGCAGGTCGTTCTCAGCCCCGTGTCCTCGGCAGGTCGTTCTCAGCCCCGTGTCCTCGGCAGGTCGTTCTCAGCCCCGTGTCCTCGGCAGGTCGTTCTCAGCCCCGTGTCCTCGGCAGGTCGTTCTCAGCCCCGTGTCCTCGGCAGGTCGTTCTCAGCCCCGTGTCCTCGGCAGGTCGTTCTCAGCCTCGTGTCCTCGGCAGGTCGTTCTCAGCCTCGTGTCCTCGGCAGGTCGTTCTCAGCCTCGTGTCCTCGGCAGGTCGTTCTCAGCCTCGTGTCCTCGTGTCCTCGGCAGGTCGTTCTCAGCCTCGTGTCCTCGGCAGGTCGTTCTCAGCCTCGTGTCCTCGGCAGGTCGTTCTCAGCCTCGTGTCCTCGGCAGGTCGTTCTCAGCCTCGTGTCCTCGGCAGGTCGTTCTCAGCCTCGTGTCCTCGGCAGGTCGTTCTCAGCCTCGTGTCCTCGGCAGGTCGTTCTCAGCCTCGTGTCCTCGGCAGGTCGTTCTCAGCCTCGTGTCCTCGGCAGGTCGTTCTCAGCCTCGTGTCCTCGGCAGGTCGTTCTCAGCCTCGTGTCCTCGGCAGGTCGTTCTCAGCCTCGTACTCCGAACACAAAGCCTCTGTCCCCTGCAGTTCTCAACCTTCTCTCTGGAAGAGTGAGACGGCCTCTTTCCCTCTGAGGATCTCACACTACACAAAGGTTCATACAGGATTTAAAAATCTAAGATGTAATCAGGAGTCAGGACCTGATGGGTCGTTACATCGACAAGATCTTGAAAGCAACCCTAAAACAATCAGGCTGAGATGTCAGTGGAAGTCGGACAGCTGAGTTCTGAACCGTCGCAAGTCGTCCAAACGTTTCTTGGTTTAGGCACAAAAAGGGTTGTTGCTGTGAGGAGATAAAGTTTGACTAGGCTCTGCGATGATTTTAGGAAACATTAGGACAAACCTCTGATATCAATATGTTAATATGTATTTTCTTCTTTGTTCCAGTGTGCCTCGGCTTCCTCGGGAAGGTTTACCAGTCGCTCAAGGACAACGATGTGAAGTTCAACAGCGCGGACATCGAGAAGGCGATCGTAAAGACCTGCAGAGACGTGAAAGGGAAAGAAAACCGCTTCGTGAGTACAATACAGATCAGACTGTGGAGGTGGAGCCACATCTTATGAACAAGTTATATATGTTTATTGTAATCAACTGAACTAAATGTGAAAAGGCTCCAGAGTTTGTTTAAACTGAATCAATTACACTTTGGTGTGAACGAAACCTTCGTCTCCCACATATTCATTAACTGCATCTTAACAGAAGGAAGCACAGAAGCTAGAACCCTGTAAAAAATGTTTTTCTTCTTCGTGTGTAGTGTTACTACATCGGTGCAACAGCTGACGCAGCCACCAAGATTATCAACGAAGTTTCCAAACCGCTCAGCTACCATGCCCCAGTGGAGAAGATCTGTGAGAAACTCAAGAAGAAGGACAGCCAGATCTGTGAACTGAAATATGGTAAGAAGGAAAAAGTTTCCTCTTTTTATTCTCCGGGTAAAACCTGGAGATCTTGTCTGCAGAGTTTGTGTTTCACAGCTGAACAACACAGCAGCAGGTTTTCTGCACAGACTCGTTCACACCAGCATCAGATCCTCCTCCTGGTTCAGGTGAGAGGGGGGGCAGCCGGGTGCAGCCGACAGAGACAGGAAGTGACGTATTACCTCTGCTGCAGAGGTCACGTGATCATGTTTACATCTCCTGACATTGTACCAGGAGGTCAGACGGAGAAAGTGTATAGAATCTGCAGAGCGACTCACTCGGACATTTGCGTTCATGCATGATCCTCCTCCAGAGACAATACAGAGGATGTGCACGGTCCTGTACAGTCTGAAAGCAGCTGAAGTGATAGCAGCGCTTTGCATTCACTGCTGGTAGTCGAGTCATGTGACTGATAAGAGCCAATAGGGAAGATAAGTCTGCGTCATCGTTTACAGAAGTCTGTTTGAAACTAAAACGAGACCAGTTTACACAAGTCTCTGATTCAGTCGCTGGAACTCTGGAGTGATGTGGACGCCAGGTGCAACCATAGCAACAGTTGAGTTTTACTGACTCAACTTATCATAGTTCTATTTTAATTTAGTAAAAGATTGAGTCCAACATTTAGACTATAGAGATAATTCAGGAATCTTCTCAACAGTGTCCATGTGATGATGTTGTGTCTTTTCTCGCAGACAAGCAGCTGGACCTCACCACAGTGGACCTGAAGAAGCTCAAAGTGAAGGATCTGAAGAAGATCCTGGAGGAGTGGGGCGAGTCCTGTAAAGGATGCGCTGAAAAGTCCGACTTCATCCGCAAAATCACAGAGCTCATGCCCAAGTACGCCCCAGCAGCCGCCAAGGCACGGACAGAACTGTAACACAATAAAAACCAAACACAAACAAACACACAACTTTGGACTTGATTTGGACCAGACTGCTGAGGACCGGGACCGGGAGCAGAGAGCTCTGTCTGTCTCAGTCTTCTTTTTTTATTTTTTATTTACAGGGATTCACTCACCTGGTAATTGTACACAGATTCAGAAGTGTAGATGATAGTGTACACACACACAAACACACACTGTATACTACACTACAGTGTACTTTTAAATCAGTGAGGGGGTCGAGAGGTTTTCATGGTTGAGGAAGTCAATTTAAAGGGGAAACTAGAGGATCGGTTGTTGTGACGCATTTAAAACTTTTCACAGGAAGTGGAGACATGAGGGTCGTTTAGTTTTATTCTCCATCAGTGTCAGAATCATCAAGTCGGGGGGGAAATGCTCAAAGGCTCCACAGCAGAGCGCAGTTGTTGCCCAGGACTTTAAATCTACAGCTCGCTCATTGGGGAAACCTCTCGTCTGCTGCCTCGGCCAAACCTCACCGGCGAGATGCTTCTGGAGAGTCGTCATGTTTTTGAGGAATTTGTTAAGTTTCCTGTTAATCTGCTCAACTTAACTTTAATTTCCATGATGTTCTCATCCAGGAGATCTGACACTCTGAAATAGTTTGACATTTTGGGGAAACATTTGCTGAGATCTGCCTACAGGCCACAAAATCTACCTGTAAATCTCACTAACTGCCAGTTTATACCACATTTATTGAACCTGTACAAACGTAGTGTGAAAACGAAGGTGAACGAGCGAAGGCTACTTCCCACAGTGTCAAAGGTTTGCTTTAAGTGTGTAGGATTTAGAAGGATCTACTGGTAGAGATTACATCTTCATGTTGTTGAGTTTATAATGACCTTTAACTAAGAAGCTGTGTTACCTCACAATGAGCTCATGTTTCTACCGAAGCCCAGAATGGACAAACCGCCCGCACGCTCTCCTACATGCTCGGAAAGAAAGCGTAATATGCCTTTTCACCACAAGGTGCCACTAAATCCTACACACTGTTTTAAAGGCTCGTGACCACTGACGAGTCAAGACTTTAGCATCTATCGTCTCCGCTGCTGTCTTTCTGTTTTGGTTCGTCAACAGAGTCAGTCGTAATTCAACGCCAAGTCAAACAAACGTACAATTATTAAAATAAAAATCTAACTTCATCACGATAAAGCTGTTTTCAGACATGAACTCTGGGAAATGTCCTGACAATTTCATCTGGTCATTTGTCCGGGTCGATCACAACGGGAAGTTGTGGTTCATCTGGACATGATCTGGAGTTTGTCACCTGGGGGCCGACAGGAAAAACTCTGACTCTGACATTTGCATAGTCACATACAGCTCCTCCAGATAATCACGGGAGATTCTCTGCAGTTCATGTTTGAATGAAGTAACCGGTGGCGAACAGCAGTGAGAGTGGAGTCTGACATTAAATCTTTGATTGTCTTAGGAGAAGATTAAAGTTTGAAACAAAGCAACGGTTGAACTAATCTACCTGAACATCTGAATCTGACCTCACTGATGATATGGATCATGGTTGACTTCTGTTGAGGAACATTTACTTAATCTTTGACTCAGGAAGGTTCAGCAGTCCTTCCTCTGTCAGTAAAAATATTTAGGAAATATATTTATTTAGGACTTTTTTAAGAATCTTTCATTTCTGATCTGTGATTGTTTTTCTGCTTCGTTTTGGGGGATTTTTTTTTTTTCTTTCCTATTTTGCTCTGTTTCTGTGCTGCAGCAGTTTAAATGTGGTGAACATCGAAACTGATGACATGCTGAACTTCTCAGCTTAAATCCAGTCAGGCATTGGAACGTGGAAATTCAAAATAAATACGTGAAAATGAATCAGTGGGTGAATATTTGCTGTCACTCACCATCACCTGCTGTTTATCCCCGGACCCCGGAGTCTGTCAGGAGGGATCATTATTTTTATTGTGTGATGTTAACGTGTACTCTTAAAAAAAAACTTGTTATGGGAAATGAAAACTTAAAATATGCTGTTGTTTCACTGTGACCTTTCAAACTAAGGTGCAGTGATTTGTTACAACTGTACTATTCTACTTTTTCATTAAAATATGAAAAACTCCAAGATGGTTTTATTTCCTTCAACACGTCTGTTTTTCATAAAAGAGTCGATTTAAAATTAAATGTGATTTATTGAGTTTCACTATTGTAGAAATAGTTTAACTTGCATCTGAAAGAAAATTATTTAAATGGTGAAATCACTGGTATAAGAGAATAAATATATTTATATACAAAATACATAATGTACACTCAGATATTAGAATAAAAACATATGAGAATACGACATGATTGTTGCTATTAGCCACATTTTTAAAGAAAAAATTGGGCCAAAGAATTACAAACAATGCAGAGTATGACATAATTATGAGAGTAACAAAAACATACAGAGTGAAGTTAAACTTTGACCCCCATCTCATCATTTGACCCATTGCACGTTTCAAATTTAATTTGATTCTAGTTATACGTCTTCTACACAACATTTCAGAGGGAAGTGTTATAATATACTACACTACAACAACTATCAGCATTACATAACATTTCATTTAGCTGACGCTTTTATCCAAAGCGAGTTACAATAAGTGCATCAACCATGAGGGTACAAACCCAGAACAACAAGAATCATCCAAAATAAACGATTCTGCAGTTATTAACAGTTGCTCCATCTCAGACAGATGCTAAATTCAAAAGCTGCTTCGTGCAGGAGTAATACTTATCCAATCAATACCTTTAATACTTCAATTTTACATTTGAAGTTTGGTGTTTTACTCGTATATTTAAAAAGAGGTTTTGCTGCTTGTTCTTAAAAGAAGGATCACATGTCTTTACATTTATGAATAGAAAACATTTAAAACAAGATTCAAATAACAAATAAATTACACTTAATATTGTTTTAATATAATTTGATGAGATTTATTTAAACATTTAAAAAATAAATCATTTAAGTTGAAACAAAGCGTGACGCGTCACGAGGCCGTCAGTAGTGACGCGCCCAGTGGCCCCGCCCTCCAGGAGGAGAGCGCACATTCCTATTGTCCAAGATGGCGGCGGCGGCGCGGGTCCGTGAAGCGACATGTTTTTAAACCAGTTTTTCCTGTTTTTATTCACACGCACGCGGATTCTCGGAGTCTGCAGCCGGAGCGAGTCGCTACCGGAGCCGGTGTCCGCCGCCCTATCGCCCCCACAGCCCTGAAGCCCGCTGCCCGGGCCGGTCCCCGCTGCAGCCACCGGAAAGTTGGAGCTCCATCCCCCAGTGAAAATGAAGCGGCAGGCCGGGAGGGAGGCGAGTCCGTCCAGGGCCGCAGCCAAACGGACCCGGGAGCGGGAGCGGGAGAGCGCCCGGAGAGAGGAGCTGCCGCGCCGCCGCCGCCGCCGCCGCTGGCTCTGCTGCTGGCGGAGAGCCGGGGGTACCACCGCCGCAGCCGGAGCAGGGAGCGAGAGAAGCCGCGGGTCAGGGAGGAGCGGGCGGCCGCTCTGGAGCTCCACCACCGACACGAGCTCAGCCTCCTCGGCCGCCCGCCGCTCCGCACCACGGCGGCCGAGCTGCCCGCCGCCAGGCCGGGGACCCTGGAGTACAAGACGCTGCTCATCAGCAACCTGGGCTCGCAGGTGTCGGACGAGGACGTGGAGGACGCGCTGTTCCACGAGTTCAAAAAGTTCGGGGACGTCAGCGTGAAGCTGTCGCACACGCCGGAGCTGGGCCGGATCGCATACGTCAATTTCCGGCAGCCGGAGGACGCCAAGGAGGCCCGGCACGCCAAGTCCTCCAGGCTGGTGCTGGGGGACCGGCAGCTGAAGATCGAGCCCATGTACGTCAGGAGGCGGAGCGTGACGCCGCCGGACGTCGGTTATTTACCGCTGCACCCACCGTACAGACAGCGGTCCCTGTCCCCGCCGGGCCCCGCGGTCAGCATCAGGGACCTGAGAGCCAGACACTACGCCCTGGAGACCCTGGGTCTGGGCAGGGACCGGGACCGGCTGCTGGACTACTACGGTATGTTGGATGAGAGGGGTCGACCCTACGGCCTCCCCATGCCCGTGGTGGAGGATCTGAAACCCGAGGACGACCAGAGGGCGACCAGCAACCTGTTCATCGGAAACCTGGACGGTAACGTTACAGAGGTGGAGCTCAGGAGGGGGTTCGAGAAGTACGGCGTCATTGAGGACGTGGTGATCAAACGTCCGGCTCGTGGACAGGGTGGAGCTTATGCCTTTGTCAAGTTTCAGAACCTGGACATGGCCCATCGAGCCAAAGTGGCCATGCAGGGGCGGATGATTGGTGGAAACCCCATTAAGATTGGTTATGGCAAAGCTAACCCCACCACTCGACTGTGGGTGGGCGGCATCGGTCCTGGAAACTCCCTCGCGGCTCTTGTTCGGGAGTTTGATCGGTTTGGAAGCATCAGGAATATCGACTATGTCAAAGGGGACAGTTTTGCTTACATCCAGTATGAAAGTCTGGACGCTGCTCAGGCCGCCTGCTCCCAGATGAGAGGTTTTCCTTTGGGCGGCCCCGAGCGGCGTCTGAGGGTGGACTTTGCTAAAGTTGAGGAAAGCCCCTCTCGGCCGTTTCCCCCTGGTTATCAGCCCCCTGTGGTGCTGCCCTCCAGCTACGACCTCCTCGGCGAGGCCTTCAGCCGCCACCGCAGCCTGGAGCGAGAGCTGAGGGGGGCCAGGGACCGCCCGTCACCGCCCTCCCACAGCGCCCCGTCCCAGAGGGAGAGAGACAGGCCGGTGCCCGAGAGAGACTACCCCACCAGCCCGACCCGCAGCCTGGAGCGGAGAGCGGGAGGCGTGGAAGCATTTGGGAGGAGAGGAGCGAGGAGCCGCAGCAGGAGCAGGGAGCGATGGCTGAAGGAGAGGGAGGAGAGGAGGAACCGGAGGAGGAGTCGGAGCAGGAGTCTGTCCACTGATCGGCAGGCGGGGGAGAAGGAGAAGGAGAAGGAGAGGGGGCGATCGAGGGTTCGAGGTCCAGGAGGCGTCGTCTCTCCAGATGCGAGTCCAGACCGAGCGAGGGTCCGAGCCCCCGACTCCACCACCGAGCCGAGAGACCACTCCCCCGCCGCCATAAACGAAGAAGAGCCACCGCCCAGTCGCCACCACAGCAAGAGGTCGTCCAGCGTGCAGCTCAACAACCATCACCATCGAAACAGCGAGGTCATCGCTGCCAGCTCTCCCGCCACCCACACGGACACGCACACCTGCTCCTCTCCGAGCACGCTGTCCGAGTTCGCCCACGCCTCTCTCTCCAAAACGTGGCACGGCTTCTTCGCTCTGAAGAACAGCAGCTTCCCCACAGAGCTGTACCTGCTGGAGGGCGGGCCGGCGTTCTTCACCGCGGTGATGAAGGAGACCCTGAAGCAGCAGAGCCAGAACCAGCCCAGCCAGCTCAAGATCGCCCAGCGGCTCCGCATGGACCAGACCCGGCTGGACGAGGTGTCGCGCCGCATCAAACTGGGACGTCCCGACGGGTTCGCCATCCTGCTGGCCCTCCAGGGCCCCGTCGACCGCCAGGCCCCGGCCCCTGAGCCGGGACTGCAGGTGCGCCTGCTCCGCCACCTGGTGACCTACCTGCGGAACAAGGAGGCGGCCGGAGTCGTGAGCCTCCCGGCTGCGAAGGAGGTCGGTCCCGGGGCGATGCTGTACGCCTTCCCCCCCGGAGAGTTCTCTCAGCAGTACCTGCAGGCTGCCAAGAGGACTGTGGGTAATCTGGACGAGGAGCACATGGTGATTGTGATCGTCACCGACACTAATTGATTTGATCACAGTACATGAACACACACACACACACACACACACACACACAGACTCGCCGGGCGACCACAGACTTCCATGTTTTTAAAAAGATGCATTTTCTTGTTTTATTCAGTGTCTTATGAACCAAACACAGCGACTGACACTACATCTCTTCACTCTTGGATCACTTTACGTCTCCTCCCTCGGACGCCGCCTCGTCAGCCCGTGTGTCGGTGGTGCACACACACACACACACACACACACACACACACACTAACACTGAGGGGTTGGTTTTATGCTTGTTAACTTTATTTGTGTTTTATCATGGAGCTGAATTTACCAGGTTGTTTCTTTATATCCGACACACGTGGGACTAAGAGGTTTTCTACAAAGTGATTGTACTGTGAACTCGCAGGTTCAAACTGTCGTCAGGTGTTTGTATTTTTATTCTGTGTTAAAAGCTCCAGTAGAGACAGACGAACATTTCCTGACCCGTCCCTGTGACTGTTTACTTTTCACAGTGTTTTTATCAGTTCAACCATTCCACTTTCACAGTGCGAGTGTCTGTTGCATGCAGGAAAAGAAAAGAACAAGTTTTATATTAAAATGTATGCTTCCTTTTCAATATGCTGTGGGATGTTTCTGTTTGTAATCTACTGGTACGAGGTGGGATGACATCACCTGCTCGGGTTTTATATATCGTAGCTCGACTTTTATTCAGTTTTAAAACATCGATTCCTCATTTTTGACCCATTCTTTGTTTTTCTTCTCATCTGCTGCCTCAGCTTTTAAAGTTTAGTCCCGTCTCTTAAAGCAAACGTCGTCCTCAGGCGGTTTTAGTTTGAATAAAACCACAAAGTGTCTTTGAGGAGATGAACTCACACAAACATCCCAACGACATGTGGTCATTTAGTTTAATTCACCTCTGGAAGAGTTTAAGTCTTTAACACTAATTCTAACTCTGTGTTCACTTTATTTTTCTAACATCAGCATTTAGTACCGAGATACTATTTTTTAAATACAACTGATTTAAACAAAGTTTTTCCACCAAGATGTTATTGAATGAAAAATTTGACACTAAAGATTTAAAAAATAAAACATGGAGACGATTGTTGTTGATGTGAAATGTTGGAAACGTAAATGTTGTGCAGTTCTTTTAACGAGCAACCAGTTTGTTTGTTGTGAGAGGTTCTTTAAATGTAAACCTGCTTCTCAACAGCAGGAAACACCGGATCGACACAAGCAGCCGAATGTGTAAAGGTTGAGAAGAAATATTAAAAATGTACGAAACAAATGTAGGTTTGGTTCTAAAATATGAACTCGGTGTGGTTGAACATCTGCAGGTAGAAAGGAGAAGGCAGGTTTATTAATCTGAAGATGATTTTAGCAATTAGTCTGTTAATTATTTCATTGATTTAAAAAAAAAAAAAAAATTCAAAACTAGTTTTTGTTTATATTTTAGGATTCACAGGAAGAATCTGAGTCTTCACTAAAGAAGTTTTAGTTTTGGGCCCGAACGCCGTGAACCGCCATGTTGGAGGAATCTGTTCCTCGGATCCTGACCCACTCCAGCAAAACACTCACAGGTCACTTCAGCAGTTTATCTGCAAATCTGCTGAAGATTAAACAGCTATGAAAATATATGGAAACAAACACTAAACTCACTGTTATGTTATAACTGCAGTTACTGGGTTGTTACAGCAAGGGGGCGCTGTTGCACCTCATTTGAACTTCTTTAACCCTCCTCTACATTTACTTTATTCAACAGATGTTTGTTTTATTTGCAGATTTGTTATTTTAGAAAACGTCATCTTCTAAAACATGACGTCATTTCCTTCTTTGATTTGTTGAATTTTTTTCTCAAAAGTAAAAAAGAAAAATACTTTTTAAAGAAGTTGATTAGTTATTATAATAATATTCTCACTACACTTAAAAAAATACAGAATTGTTTTCAGGATCAACGTTAAACAATCGAGACTTTACAGGATTCAGATTTTTGCACGTTTAACAGCTCAGAACTTCTCGACTGAGAGAAAATACACTGCTCACACACCAGTGCTGATAATCTTATAAAACACAGTGTTAGAGGAGTACTTTATATTTTACTTCATTTTCATGTTGCTTTCACTTAAGGAAAGTTTTAAACGAGTATTTTTATGTTTGTTAAGAAGTTATTTCCACCACTGGTAACGAAACTTGATGGTTTTATTTACCACAGCTGCACTTCCCTCTCCATCTCTTCTGTCGCTCTCATGTTCGTAGCTACGACGCAACGTCAGCGGCATTTTAAGTCGTAATATTTACGTAATATTTACGACTTAAATTTGATTGAATTTCCGACTTCTTTATTCTCTTGGTATTACAGCGTCACTCTTGAAGTTTCTCAGATTGTTTTTGGCCCTAACACGTTGTCGTACGCAGCCGAGTCATTGGTCCGAAAGTTGCGTGTCTTAAGGTTTGTTGATCTCTGACGTGAACATGTTCGGTGTAAAGTGAAAATGACTCCGAGTTTGGAGCCGTGAGGACGAAAAAGAAGCTTTTGGAAAAACGTATAAATGTCGTGAATGTTCATCACCGCACAGGAATATACCCGTTTTGTACAATACGCCGTTACAGAAGATGTTTTTATATCAGCGGCCCTCGTGGTGAATCGACTTCCTGTCTCATCTGAACTCGTTGGCGTTTTGTAAAGTCGCTCTTCGGTTTGTTTTGGTGTCAAAATAGAAGCATGACATATTCTGCATTTAAAGAAATGTAATAAACGTTTTATGATCTTTGTAAAACGAAGTGGAGTCATTTCTCAGATAGATAAAAAAAACATTTAACACATGAAAATATAAAGTTAAATATATGTTATTTAAATATCTTATGCAGTTTGGTGCAT
Organism: Reinhardtius hippoglossoides; assembly: GCA_006182925.3. Taxonomy (NCBI): domain Eukaryota; kingdom Metazoa; phylum Chordata; class Actinopteri; order Pleuronectiformes; family Pleuronectidae; genus Reinhardtius; species Reinhardtius hippoglossoides. The sequence continues at coordinate 21,154 of VCHM03000210.1, forward strand.
TTCAACCTGAGCCAATTTTTAAATGGAATTAAAATAAATAATACTATATACGATAACATTTTATTTAAAAGACATTTGATAAGAAGTAGAAAGTTAAAATAGAATCAAGTTTAGTTGCTATGATTTAGGTCGGGGATGCGGGTGTCAGAGGCCCGGTGCCCGGTGGCTCTGTGGTCGGGGATGCGGGTGTCAGAGGCCCGGTGCCCGGTGGCTCTGTGGTCGGGGATGCGGGTGTCAGCGGCCCGGTGCCCGGTGGCTCTGTGGTCGGGGATGCGGGTGTCAGAGGCCCGGTGCCCGGTGGCTCTGTGGTCGGGGATGCGGGTGTCAGAGGCCCGGTGCCCGGTGGCTCTGTGGTCGGGGATGCGGGTGTCAGAGGCCCGGTGCCCGGTGGCTCTGTGGTCGGGGATGCGGGTGTCAGGGCCCGGTGCCCGGTGGCTCTGTGGTCGGGGATGCGGGTGTCAGAGGCCCGGTGCCCGGTGGCTCTGTGGTCGGGGATGCGGGTGTCAGAGGCCCGGTGCCCGGTGGCTCTGTGGTCGGGATGCGGGTGTCAGCGGCCCGGTGCCCGGTGGCTCTGTGGTCGGGGATGCGGGTGTCAGGGCCCGGTGCCCGGTGGCTCTGTGGTCGGGGATGCGGGGTTAGGGCCCGGTGCCCGGTGGCTCTGTGGTCGGGGATGCGGGTGTCAGAGGCCCGGTGCCCGGTGGCTCTGTGGTCGGGGATGCGGGTGTCAGAGGCCCGGTGCCCGGTGGCTCTGTGGTCGGGGATGCGGGTGTCAGGGCCCGGTGCCCGGTGGCTCTGTGGTCGGGGATGCGGGGTGTCAGAGCGGCCCGGTGCCCGGTGGCTCTGTGGTCGGGGATGCGGGTGTCAGAGGCCCGGTGCCCGGTGGCTCTGTGGTCGGGGATGCGGGTGTCAGAGGCCCGGTGCCCGGTGGCTCTGTGGTCGGGGATGCGGGTGTCAGAGGCCCGGTGCCCGGTGGCTCTGTGGTCGGGGATGCGGGTGTCAGAGGCCCGGTGCCCGGTGGCTCTGTGGTCGGGGATGCGGGTGTCAGGGCCCGGTGCCCGGTGGCTCTGTGGTCGGGGATGCGGGTGTCAGAGGCCCGGTGCCCGGTGGCTCTGTGGTCGGGGATGCGGGTGTCAGAGGCCCGGTGCCCGGTGGCTCTGTGGTCGGGGATGCGGGTGTCAGCGGCCCGGTGCCCGGTGGCTCTGTGGTCGGGGATGCGGGGTGTCAGAGGCCCGGTGCCCGGTGGCTCTGTGGTCGGGGATGCGGGTGTCAGAGGCCCGGTGCCCGGTGGCTCTGTGGTCGGGGATGCGGGTGTCAGGGCCCGGTGCCCGGTGGCTCTGTGGTCGGGGATGCGGGTGTTAGAGGCCCGGTGGCTCTGTGGTCGGGGATGCGGGTGTTAGAGGCCCGGTGCCCGGTGGCTCTGTGGTCGGGGATGCGGGTGTTAGAGGCCCGGTGCCCGGTGGCTCTGTGGTCGGGGATGCGGGTGTTAGGGCCCGGTGCCCGGTGGCTCTGTGGTCGGGGGGGATGCGTGGTTGGTCAGAGGCCGTGCCGTGCTCGTGTCAGGGGTGCCGGGTTGTTCAGGCAAGGCCCGGTGCCCGGTGGCTCTGTGGTCGGGGATGCGGGTGGTCCAGAGGCCCGGTTGCCCGGTTGGCTCTGTGGTCGGGGATGCGGGTGTTCAGAGGCCCGTGCCGTGCTCTGTGGTCGGGATGGGTGTAAGGCCCGGTGCCCGGTGGCTCTGTGGTCGGGATGCGGTGTCAGAGGCCCGTGCCCGGTGGCTCTGTGGTCGGGGATGCGGGTGTAGAGGCCGGTGCCCGGTGCTCTGCGGGTGGTGCCTCCTGGTTGGTCGGGGATGCGGGTGTTAGAGGCCCGGTGCCCGGTGGCTCTGTGGTCGGGGATGCGGGTGTTAGAGGCCCGGTGCCGGGCTCTGTGGTCGGGGATGCGGGTGTTGAGGCCCGGTGCCCTGTTTCTGTGGTCGGGGGTGGGTGTTAGAGGCCGTGCCGTGGCTCGTGTCGGATCGGTTGGTGGCTCTCGGGGTGCGGGTGTGGGGCCCGTGCCCGTGGCTCTGTGGTCGGGGATGCGGGTGTTAGAGGCCCGGTGCCCGGTGGCTCTGTGGTCGGGGATGCGGGGGTTAGCAAACAGACACAGAGCTCACCTGGACCCGAGCACTGGGGAGGGATGTGGGTTCTGTGGGGATAGGGAGACGGTAGAGCACCTGGTGGTGACTTGTCCCCGATTAGAGGGGTTATTTAGACAACTGCAGCAGTGGGTGGAGGCTCTGGGGGAGAACTTCTCTCTGCCATTGTTTTTTTTTGGGCCGAAATACCGCAAAGGAAACCGAGCAACACTAGTCCTGGTCAACTTCCTGTTTGGCTAAACTGGCCACCTGGAAGAGCAGGAAGAACCAGATGTTGGGCGGGGGCTGGACAGATGTGGAGAGGTGCTTCGAGGGTTTGGTGGCGACTCGCCTGAGAGTAGAACCTTCTACAGCCGGACCAGTAACCTGGAGGCTCTCAGGTCTCAGTGGGGGATCAGACAGGTTCACTGGTCCTCCATTTTTAAACTCTCTGTGTGCGTGTTATGACATGTAGTTTTTCCTTTGTAAAATAAGAGTGAAGATTCTGATTGAAGTGTTATTTATTTTTAGTGTTATTTATAAATTTTTTGGCTGATGCATGAAACGATCTAAATAAAAGTTATCTTAAAAGTCAAAGTCTCTCTCTCTCTCTCTCTCTCGCTCTCTCCCCCCTCTCTCTCTGTCTCTCTCTCTCTCTCGCTCTCCCCCCCTCTCTCCTCTCTCTCTCTCTCTCTCTCTTGTCTCTCTCTGTCTCTCTCTCTCTCCCTCTCTC
>VCHM03000211.1:0-2500 GCA_006182925.3 Reinhardtius hippoglossoides
TTAGACTTGCATGGCTTAATCTTTGAGACAACATATGCTACTGGCAGGATCAACCAGGTAGCCCTCTCTGCGCTGAGACACCACAGTGAACCCACTGTGATCGCGCTCTGGGGTCAGTGCGGGGAGCCACCCTGTCACCACGAAGGTAACAAGGGGCAAGGCCACGAGGAGGAGGACAAAAGCAGCAACAGAGACTGGCTCTGTTGCTGCTGTGGAAGTGTAGGTTATGGGAAACGGTGTGTTCTCCGGACGCACGCCGCTGGAGGTTCTGAGTGTGGAGTTTGGGCCCCGTGAAGAGCCTCAAGACCCATGTGCCATCCCTCCGTGGACGACGGGCCCGGTCGTAGGGCTGCTGGGGGAAGACGGAGCATCTCGGTCTCGCTACTGGTGGGTTAAGGGCGCATGATAGTGGGGGGTTTGGACGCCCACATCCCCTCCCTACACACGGCCCGGTTATGGAGCCCGCTGGTCTGCAGGAACCACCCGCCCAAACACCGGACAAACCGGCTGGCGAGGGCCCTGCAATGGCGGGCTGTATGTGCCATTCGTTCACCTGGGTCTTTATTTTTTTTTTTTTCTCCCATTGCACTAAGTGTTGTCGAAAACCGGGTTTCTGTAATCGTGCGGAATGTATTCTGTCAAGGGGGGTGAAACCTCTGACATCGCAACGATGAGCATGACTATTTTCTCGATCCTCTCTTTTTCCCTGTTTTTGATCAAATTGGCCTTTTTCATGAAATTAGACAGTGTCCAACATTCATTGGTATATTTCATGACATTAGGCAGGGTGTGGGCATTATTTTAACCCGTTTTCATGAAAAAAAAATTTTTTTTTTTTTTTTTTTCTCTCCCATTGCACTGAGTCAGGTATTCTGTCAAGGGGGGTGAAACCTCTGACATCGCAACGATGAGCATGACTATTTTCTCGATCCTCTTTTTTCCCTGTTTTTGATCAAATTGGCCTTTTTCATGAATTAGACAGTGTCCAACATTCACTTGGTATATTTCATGACATTAGGCAGGGTGTGGGCATTATTTTAACCCGTTTTCATCATTTTTGGATTTTTTTTTTTTTTCTCCCATTGCACTGAGTCCAGTCGAAAACCAGGTTTCTGTAATCGTGCGGAATGTATTCTGTCAAGGGGGGTGAAACCTCTGACATCGCAACGATGAGCATGACTATTTTCTCGATCCTCTCTTTTCCCTGTTTTTGATCAAATTGGCCTTTTTCATGAAATTAGACAGTTTCCAACATTCATTGGTATATTTCATGACATTAGGCAGGGGGGGGCAGAAGGGGGGGGGCATTATTTTTAACCCGTTTTCATGATTTTTGGATTTTTTTTTTTTTTTCTCCCATTGCACTGAGTGTGGTCGAAAACCAGGTTTCTGTAATCGTAGGCAGGGGGGGGGCAGAAGGGGGGGGGCATTATTTTTACCCGTTTTCATGATTTTTGGATTTTTTTTTTTTTTCTCCCATTGCACTGAGTGTGGTCGAAAACCAGGTTTCTGCAATCGTAGGCAGGGGGGGGGCAGGGGGGGGGGCATTATTTTAACCCGTTTTCATGATTTTTGGATTTTTTTTTTTTCTCCCCCATTGCACTGAGTGTGGTCGAAAACCAGGTTTCTGTAATCGTAGGCAGGGGGGGCAGGGGGGGGGGCATTATTTTAACCCGTTTTCATGATTTTTGATTTTTTTTTTTTCCCATTGCACTGATGTGGTCGAAACCAGGTTTCTGTAATCGTGCGAGTGTATTCTGTCAGGGGGTGAACCTCTGACATCCACGTGTGCATGATTTTCTCGATCCTCTCTTTTCCCTTTTTTTGATCAAATTGGCCTTTCTGAAATTAGACATTCCAGCTTCAGTGGTATATCATGACATTAGGCAGGGTGTGGGCATTATTTTATTCCTTTTTCATGATTTTTTGATTTCCCTGCTCTCCGCTGGAGGACGGTGCTGAACACGGGCCAGAAACACACACTGAGTAATATTCTTCTCCCTGCTGGAGGACGGAGCAGCGTGAGAGGTGCGAGTTGAGTGAGTGTGTGTGTGTGTGTGTGTGTGTGTGTGTGTGTGTGTGTGTGTGTGTGTGTGGTGTGTGTGTGTGGTGTGTGTGTGTTGTGTGTGTGTGTTGTGTGTGTGTGTGTGTCTGTGTGTGTCTGTGTGTGTCTGTGTGTGTCTGTGTGTGTCTGGTGTTGTTGATATTTGAGAACAACTAAAATCACATTGAGGCAAGTATTAGAACAGCTACAATTTGGAGCCAGCTGGAGTGGCATCTCTGTGCCTGACTGACAGCACCTCCAGCACCTGCCTGCCTGCACCCTCCAGCACCTGCCTGCCTGCCTGCCTGCCTGCCTGCCTGCCTGCCTGTCTGCCGAGCTGAGTTGTCAGTGAGGTGAGCTCAAGGACCAGAGCAGCACCTCCATATTTCACTCATCTGACACTTAGTCAAATGTCACTCCTCTCCCAGTCAAAGTCCACCATCTAATGGGGAAATG
>VCHM03000211.1:12500-15000 GCA_006182925.3 Reinhardtius hippoglossoides
ATTAGACAGTGTCCAACATTCAGTTGGTATATTTCATGACATTAGGCAGGGTGTGGGCATTATTTTAACCCGTTTTCATGAAAAAAAAAATTTTTTTTTTTTTTTTCTCCCATTGCACTGAGTCAGGTATTCTGTCAAGGGGGGTGAAACCTCTGACATCGCAACGATGAGCATGACTATTTTCTCGATCCTCTTTTTTCCCTGTTTTTGATCAAATTGGCCTTTTTCATGAAATTAGACAGTGTCCAACATTCACTTGGTATATTTCATGACATTAGGCAGGGTGTGGGCATTATTTTAACCCGTTTTCATCATTTTTGGATTTTTTTTTTTTTCTCCCATTGCACTGAGTCCAGTCGAAAACCAGGTTTCTGTAATCGTGCGGAATGTATTCTGTCAAGGGGGGTGAAACCTCTGACATCGCAACGATGAGCATGACTATTTTCTCGATCCTCTCTTTTCCCTGTTTTTGATCAAATTGGCCTTTTTCATGAAATTAGACAGTTTCCAACATTCAGTTGGTATATTTCATGACATTAGGCAGGGGGGGGGCAGGGGGGGGGGCATTATTTTTACCCGTTTTCATGATTTTTGGATTTTTTTTTTTTTCTCCCATTGCACTGAGTGTGGTCGAAAACCAGGTTTCTGCAATCGTAGGCAGGGGGGGGGCAGGGGGGGGGCATTATTTTAACCCGTTTTCATGATTTTTGGATTTTTTTTTTTTCTCCCATTGCACTGAGTGTGGTCGAAAACCAGGTTTCTGTAATCGTAGGCAGGGGGGGGGCAGGGGGGGGGGCATTATTTTAACCCGTTTTCATGATTTTTTGATATTTTTTTTTTTCTCCCATTGCACTGAGTGTGGTCGAAAACCAGGTTTCTGTAATCGTAGGCAGGGGGGGGGGGGGGGGGGGGCATTATTTTAACCCGTTTTCATGATTTTTTGATATTTTTTTTTTTCTCCCATTGCACTGAGTGTAATGGGACATTAGGCAGGGTGTGGGCATTATTTTATTCCTTTTTCATGATTTTTTGATTTCCCTGCTCTCCGCTGGAGGACGTGCTGAAACACGGGCCAGAAACACACACTGAGTAATATTCTTCTCCCTGCTGGAGGACGGAGCAGCGTGAGAGGTGCGAGTGAGTGAGTGTGAGTGTGTGTGTGTGTTGTGTGTTGTGTGTGTGTGTTGTGTGTGTGTGTGTGTGTGTGTGTGTGTGTGTTGTGTGTGTGTGTGTGTGTGTGTGTGTGTGTGTGGTCTGTGTGTGTCTGTGTGTGTCTGTGTGTGTCTGTGTGTGTCTGTGTGTGTCTGTTGATATTTGAGAACAACTAAAATCACATTGAGGCAAGTATTAGAACAGCTACAATTTGGAGCCAGCTGGAGTGGCATCTCTGTGCCTGACTGACAGCACCTCCAGCACCTGCCTGCCTGCACCTCCAGCACTGCCTGCCTGCCTGCCTGCCTGCCTGCCTGCCTGCCTGCCTGTCTGCCGAGCTGAGTTGTCAGTGAGGTGAGCTCAAGGACCAGAGCAGCACCTCCATATTTCACTCATCTGACACTTAGTCAAATGTCACTCCTCTCCCAGTCAAAGTCCACCATCTAATGGGGAAATGGGGGCATTACAGGAGAAAGGTCAAATTGAATTTAATCATAAAAATAATAACGTTATATTTGCTCCATGACCCACGGACCACTTTCGCTGCCTGATTAAGTGAGCTCCAGTTAGGACCCCTGCGAACCACCTCCACTTGCACACTTTCAGGCCTCCAGCCCCGCCAGGCTCTGGGCCAAAGCAGCCCTCCCAGACACCTCCCCCAGCACCACACCACACCACCACCACACCTAGCCCAGGGGGGACCCACTATTAAATCTGCCTGGGTCTCAGTGAGCTCCATGACCCACGGACCACTTTGCTGCCTGATTAAGTGAGCTCCAGTTAGGACCCCTGCGAACCACCTCCACTTGCACACTTCAGGGCCTCCAGCCCCGCCAGGCTCTGGGCCAAACAGCCCTCCCAGACACCTCCAGCACCAGCAACCACACCAGCCTAGCCCAGGGGGGACCCACTATTAATCTGCCTGGGTCTCAGTGAGCTCCATGACCCACGGACCACTTTGCTGCCTGATTAAGTGAGCTCCAGTTAGGACCCCTGCGAACCACCTCCACTTGCACACTTTCAGGGCCTCCAGCCCCGCCAGGCTCTGGGCCAAAGCAGCCCTCCCAGACACCTCCAGCACCAGCACCAGCACCAGCCTAGCCCAGGGGGGGACCCACTATTAAATCTGCCTGGGTCTCAGTGAGCTCCATGACCCACGGACCACTTTGGCTGCCTGATTAAGTGAGCTCCAGTTAGGACCCCTGCGAACCACCTCCACTTGCACACTTTCAGGGCCTCCAGCCCCGCCAGGCTCTGGGCCAAAGCAGCCCTCCCAGACACCTCCAGCACCAGCACCAGCACCAGCCTAGCCCAGGGGGGACCCACTATTAAATCTGCCTGGGTCTCA
>VCHM03000212.1:0-23842 GCA_006182925.3 Reinhardtius hippoglossoides
GGAGCGAGAATCACATGACTTGGGGTGTTGGTGAATAAATACAGCCGCTGCTCCAGGAAGTGTGAAGTGTGTTTGTTAGGTTCTAACCATGAAGGCATCAGTGGTGTCAGCAGTGTGTGGATGCGTGTTTGTTAGTGCAGCAAACCAAACAAAGGATTCAGGCTGGTGTAGCAGGCCCTGCTGAGAGAGAGAGAGAGAGACACTCCCAGAAGAGCAGACTTATGTGCATTCTGGGAAGGCCCACCCAGATGGGCAGGTAGGTGGCTGTAGCTCCGACCACCAGCACAGAGCAAGGCACACCGGCAGGCAGACTGAGAGGGTCGTCACACCCCCTCCCTTAAGATGGGGGTCCTCTTTTGGATCCCCAAAGTTTGACAACTACCTGTTCAAAAACCAACATATAATACTACAGATTTGAATTAAACACAATTAGCTATATTACTGTTAACCTTTGAATGTCTGTAGCCCCTGCAGGCAATCTCACCCCTGAGCATTGTGACTCCCCCCCTCTGCTACTTTGGTACCTAAGAAGCAATTTAAGAGAGAAGAAAACCGTATCGGCCACCGTATTTTCAGTTCCTTTTACATGTCGTATATCTAAATGAAATGGCTGTAGCAACAGATGAAAACGACGACCCAGGACCTGGCACAGGGGAGCGAGCAAAGTAGGGTTTTAACAAATTAATGTGACACAACTGCACAGACTTCTTCAAGTCAGGGGTCGAGATTAAATTATTGAGGTCCGACACTTTTCGGGTCACTGTATACGGGCCAGAGAACTTAGCCTGGAAAGGAGAGCCAACTAAAGGCAGAAGTGCCAGAACTTGATCCCCAGTACTAAATTCGCGGCGTTCTGCACGCCGATCATACAGACTCTTCATTTTATTTTGAACTGCCTGTAAGTTCTCTCTCGCCATTTTATTAGCCTGATAAAGCCGCAGTTTGAAACCATTTACATGATCTATTAAGTTCTTGGGGGCTTCCTTGGCTTGCCAGTTACTGTGCCGGGAGGCTAAAGGGCCTCGCACTGTGTGACCAAAGACCAGGTCATTGGGACTAAAACCCAAGCTCTCTTGGGACACCTCCCTGGCAGCTAACATCAGCCAAGGTAATCCCTCCTCCCGGTCCAACTCAGTGCAATAAGCACGGAGTAGGGACTTCAACGTTTGATGAAACCTTTCCAGAGCTCCCTGGCTCTGGGCATGGTATGCGCTGGACTGAGAATGTTCGACCTTTTTCGTGAATCTGCTAAACGTTCAAACAACACAAAGAAAATGTCAGGGTCCCTTTCATTAAACTTAGGAACTAACCGTAAGTTGACAGCAACATCAAATGACGGAATATGAGGAACAAACGAATCTGCCTCTCCAAACTTCTGTGGCTTAGCCTGAAGCTTTCCTTCACTTATAAGCTCCAACTTATATCGCTCCAACTCTAACTGTTGTCTTGCCTGAACATGGGCTAGTTCAGCCTCCCGAAGATGGGCATCTTGTCTTAACTTTTCTAACGCCAGGGTATTTTGATGTTCCTGTTGCCGTTGATCAGTTTCCTGTTGCCGTTGTAGCAAGATAAGCTCTTTTTGTTGCTCAAATGTAAACCCAGTCCAGTCAAAACAGGAGCCATTTTGGACATCATAACTGCCCCAGTTACCCTGGGGGAGGCTACATCTGAAACACTATCCATTTCTTCCAGTGCTTTTAAACTCCCCACTAAGACAGGCAGAACCTCTTTCTCCACTAATTTGTGCTTCAATGTGGCCAACAATTCATCTTTATTTAACTTTTTTGGAAGTTCAACATCGTAATGCTCAGCTACTTTCACGAGCTGATCTTTTTTGAAAGAGTTTAGCAACTCATCGCTTGGTGACTGAACAAAGTCGTCAATGGAAGCCATTTCACCAGTTCCCCTGCCAGCTAGAGGCACTTATCAAACAAGCAATTATTACAAACTAATACAAAGTGTTCCACTACTAACTAACAGGGTGACAGGCTGCTTTAAATAAGGAACCCCATCCCCCTGACTAGCTGCCTAACCAGTTCTAACTGAGTAACTCATCCCTAGACTTCATGCAGGTTAGTGGCAGGATAGATTAAGCACAAAGCCCAGTAACCCGGTTAACCTTCAGCACGCTGAAAATCACCTAGTCTGCTCTAACCACTTACTGCACAAAAACAACAAACTAAAACAAAAAAAGGATCAATGAGAGACAACTAGTGCCCCTCATTGCTTATGCCAGGAAATAAGGGTTCCAAATAACGTAGCAGCCCTTACCTCTGCCAGCAGTTTCAGGAAACTACAATTTAACCAAACATCTGTGTGGAAAAACTCCCTTTAACAAAAGTTACATTTACCACTTTTACAATCCTAATCCTTTCAGATCTCGGACGAGCCCCCATTTGTTACCACCTGGCTCAAGGCTGGCAACAAAAAGGGAGATCACACACACAGATCGACCTTTCAAAAGTAGTTTATTCAACTGAACTCAAACATCTTATTTCCTAACTCGTGAGGTGTGTAAGTATGAAGGCATCAGTGGTGTCAGCAGTGTGTGGATGCGTGAGAATGTCGTGTGATGCGTGTTTGTTAGTGAAGCAAACCAAACAAAGGATTCAGGCTGGTGTAGCAGGCCCTGCTGAGAGAGAGAGAGAGAGAGAGACACTCCCAGAAGAGCAGACTTATGTGCATTCTGGGAAGGCCCACCCAGATGGGCAGGTAGGTGGCTGTAGCTCCGACCACCAGCACAGAGCAAGGCACACCGGCATTACATTTAGTCCGGATACTATGCACACAGTGGGTTGTAAATGTAAACAGTGAGTCTCACTGAGCGAAGGGGTGGGGCCCGGAGCCTGCCGGATTGTTATAAGAGGCGAGGCGCCTCATTGACTCAGGTACAAGACCGGCAGAGCGAGAGAGAGAATCACATGACTTGGGGTGTTGGTGAATAAATACAGCCTCTGCTGCAGGAAAGCTGAAGTGTGTTTGTTAGGTTCTAACCAGCCTGATGTCTGAAACATGTCCTGGACGTGTTGAGCTCGAGGTCCAGCTCCTCTTTATTTACACCGTGTTCACTCACTTCTCTCATCCACTGTGATTGTGTCGGGATCAGTCGCTGGAGAAGCTTTTGACTCGTTTACTGCTCGTTTGTCTTTATGACTTCAGCTTCGGTTATTAGCAGTTCACCAGGTTTCAGGATGTTCTTCAGGAACTGACACGGAGGAGCGGAGACCCGGTGGTTCGGTGAGTAAACTCTTGTTTTACCTCCTCATGTGTTCACTGTGTGTTTCTATGTGTTGTGAGCGGAGAAGAGGAAACTGTCAGCTTGCTAACAGACAGTCTGTGGTCCTGGAGAACCGCGCCCCAAATACACTGTGGCGGAAGGTAGTTTAGAAAGCTCTGAAGGAAGTTTGGAGAAGGGGAAGGAGAATAACACTTTACAAACAGTCACACTTTCAGGTTGCATCACACAATGTCCACAAGGGGACTCAGAGTCTGAGTCTACAGTCTGAACTCTGCAGAGATCGTAGCTGCAGAGTCTGAACCTCCGCTGCTCTGACTCGGTGTCATGAGCAGGGTTCATGGTAATGGAAGCTGTAGGAGAGAGGAATAATTCGTGGGAGACAACGTGAGATAACAACACCCTAAATAGGTTTAGAACTACAAATGAGCTTTCTTCAGTTGATTCTTTTATCTTTTTATCTTGCCATTGAAATAGGCCATCACTTCTCAGAATGACTTCATGACTTTAATGCTGTGTCTAGACCAGGGGCGGGCAAACCTTTTGACTCGCGGGCCACAATGGGTTCTAAAATTTGACAGAGGGGCCAGGAACAGATGGATGGAGTGTTTTGTGAACTATAAGAAAAGGAGAAATCCTTAAAGAAGTCCTTGCTCCTCTAAACACAAACGTCTCTCGGTATTAACAATTCGTTGATTTTGTTAAATAAAAAAAAAAACTACCAATGTCACCGTAGCCACACCTTAAAGGTCCGTGAAAATAGTCTGACATCCATCCCGTGGACCGCTGCTATACAACACACTCCCGGTCAAAGTGCGCCATCTAAAGGGGAAATGGGGGCATTACAGGAGCAAGGTACAATTTAATTGAATAATATTTGGACAAGTTCGGCGGGTCGGATACGGCCCGGGGGCCGAACTTTGCCCATGTCTGGTCTAGACCCACATTACATATGTCAATTTTGTCCTGTATTGTTAAATGTTAGAATATCAGATGCTCGATGAGGACAGCCACTGCAGAACGAGACGTGCTTTCACGGCAGAGTCTCCAACACCAGGAAAAGTCGCTAGATTTGTCGATAGTCGCTTTTGACAAAAAAAGTCGCCAAGAGGATTTGGAAAGTCGCCAAGTTGGCCACACTGGTCATGAGTCAAACCAGCTGTTAACTCGTCTCTTCTTCCATTGATCCACATTCAGGTCTCACAGAATGAAAGAAAGATGTCTGCGTTCAAGTCTCTGGTTGTGGATCCTCAACATGTGGACTATCACCACAGCAGGTACGTGAAGTCTGATCTTACTCAGAAATCACAGGTTCTGTTTAAACCATAGTGCAGGGTCTTCAACGTGTTTCCAGCCAAGGACCCCCAAAACTGATAGAGATGGAGCAGGGACCCCCGACTATAAATTCCACTTTGTTAATGCTTCTACATGTTAATTTGTGTATCTGGCTCATGTCTACCAACCCAAAGACGTTTTGTTATGGTTCCTCTAAGTCAACAACGTCATGCTTGAGTGACTGGAAGGAACTTCCCATGTGGGTTAGGGTGTGGTCACACTACACAGGAAGTCTCCCTACATGGCCAATCACAGGAAACCGGTTGTAACACGCAGGCGAGGGGCGGGTGTGTACCCACATCAGCAATAACACGTTATTCCACCGAGTCACTGGCTGTTTCTCACTTGTCTGATGTTCATGGAGCCGAGGGTTTGATTCTCCTTTACTGAGACTTCACAGTAAAATAAGAACTGAACAATGTGGACTTGAAGCAGGAGACATGTTGTTTATGTTCCACATCAAGTCAAAGCTCAATCAAAACAACCTCCACTTCCGCTGGTGACCCTTCACAATAAAGGTCCCATACAGGTACACTGCTTATGATGACAGGAAACACAAGTTCACTGACCAAACCTTCACAATAAGGCAACTAACACCCACACACACACACACACACAGGATTCTAAAAAAATTAATCTTTCTTTACGTCTAAACTTCCAGATCCTAAATTCTTCTCATCACAAAGAATGTTCAGATTTTGCTGAATCTCAAAGTCAATTTTCTAAATGAACATTTCTGTGATCAACACACAACTTTTCCAGCTTGGTGTGAATCTGAGCCTCTTTTAGTCCATATTGTTGGTTTGACAGTAAATGTACGTTACACATTCGAATGCCTCGTGTGGCAGGAGGTTGTTTTTGTGAAAGCAGCTCAGATAAAACTACTGTATGTTAACTGTCAACAGCCAAACAGACAGACAGTTCCATCAGGATATTTACATTCACAATCCGTCTGGGAGCAAATGCTCTAACTGCTCTTTAAAGAAGCTTCTATTCACCACAGTTGATCCTGAACTGGTTGTTTTTTTACCCGGTGTCTCACAGATGTTCAGGTCTCCTGCGTTTTAGCGGAGAGCTGCATCTTACCCTGCAGTTTCCAGCCTGGTACCGACCCAATCATTTTCTGGAGGCAGGTGGAACCAGGAAACACTGGTGTCCACTCCTACTACGGAGCCAGAGACCAGATTGCACACCAGAGCGAGCGCTTCAGAGGCCGGACATCGCTGTTCAAAGAGCAGATCTCCAGAGGAAGCGCCTCGATCAGGCTGACGGGGCTGCAGCTTCAGGACCAGGGCCGATACGAGTGCTTCACCAGCACCATCACTGGAGACAAGTATTCATTAATCAACCTGAGAGCAGATGGTAAAGAAACTCAGTGAAAACAGAACACAAATACTGTAAATGATATTTGTCTCTTGTTGCTGTTACCTTGTTTAACATGTGTACTGTTGGGTCGAGTTGAAGCTGATACTTAAGCATTGGACGTCTCGCTGCTTGCCGGCACCATTACCTCTTTGAAACATGGTGAGTCACTAAAGTGCAATGAACCCTGGGACAGGTTGGACGGGGACGGATCCACTCGTTGGAGCTCGCTCTTCAAACGCAGCCCCTGAGTTGAGACACAGCTCATGTCAGCAGCTCCACATATTGGCTCATATGGGACATGTTAAATAATAAGCACAATATGTCAAATGAATGAAGAGCTCCACAGTGCACGAGGCAAAGATGATCAATGAGTTATAAAAGAGAAATGTTGTCTTGCAGCTCCGGTGCGTCACGTGGACATTGAGCAGGTGGAGAACAGCTTCACCTGCCGCTCAGAGGGGATCTACCCCGAGCCGCAGCTCACCTGGTCCACCAGGCCTCCGTCCACCGTGACCCGTCAGATCCAAACCTCAGTGAAGGAGACGGAGCAGCAGCTCTATGAGATCAGCAGCACACTGACACTGTCAGACAGAGACACTGTTCTGATCTGCAGCATCAGCACTCGCAGTGGCAGGAGGAGCGCGGTGTGGTATCAACCCAGTACGTTGAATCTGCTCTATGGAACTGAACCTTTGCTTGTTTCACCGTACTGCTGCATATTTAGATCTGCTCCTACAGATAACTGACATCTTATATCAATGCTGATTCTCAATCTTTACTTTGTTTGTTTCTTTGTCTGCTGAACAGATTTCCACTAAACTAGTTGTGAGGATGGAACGTGGGCCACAGGTCCCTCAGTAGAGCTCAGACCTCCACAAGGCCCAACAGTCTCCTTATGAAACCACATTGAAATTCACCAGGCCCAAGATCTGCACCAAATTCCACACACTCATAAATATCAGTCCTCTAAATTTGTCAGATTGTTTCTTCATCAGTTATTCGCAGGGAAATCAATGAAAATGTGGAAAATCGTCCTCTCTCACAATGTTAATGTGAAAAAACAACAAATCCTGGATCCACACAAACATGTGCTGAGTTCTTCTCTGAGCCCGACCCATAACACACCTTCCTGCCAAGTTTCATGGAAATCTGTCCAGTAGTTGTTGTGTAATGTTGCTTAAAGCCCAACTCCATTTGTTTGTTGGACCTTTCTGGACCTTTCCCCTGAGAGGACTGATGTGTGTGAAATGTGGTGCAGCTTGAACTGACTGTTGGGCCTTGGAGGAGATATCAGCTCCACTGAGTGACCTTCTAGTTCAGTTCATCATCCCAAGGCCACACCCTCCTCCACATGAATCATTCTGAGGATAGAAAATGTTCAGAAAGTCTCATCAGAGCCTGAAACCACATTCTGACAACGATGATATTATTTGATCTCTTTTCTTTTCAGCTCCCGTCCATGTGTCACCGAGTGGAACAACAACAATCCACTGCACTGCTCCAAACACCAAACCCCCGAAACACCGGGTGTGGAAATTCAACCACAGGCAGATCATTGTGGACCAGACCGGGGTCGACGGCCCCCACAGGGTCTCAGAGCAGTGGAGGCAGCAGGTGGAGGATGTGTCAGCGTCAGGCAGCCTCACGCTGCACCACTTATCTTCAGATCACCAGGGAACGTTCACCTGTGAACTCAGTAGTGAAGAGGAGACGCATTTCATCAACAGCTACGTGACGATAGAGGAAGGTAAGATCCCAGGAGACGAGAACTGATTGATGAAATCCTCAGAGCGACTGTCAGACCTGAGGCTGGTGCAGTGAGCCCTGGGTTCCTCCTGGTGGAGCAGATCCCCCAGGGCTCCGTCCTCCAGCTCATCAGGAGCACACACACACACACACACACACACACACACACACACACACACACACACACACACACACACACACACACACACACACACACACACACACACACACACACACACACACACACACACACACTGCACTTTGTTGATGCTGCAGTTCTACTCTCTGAATTACATGTTTTTCAGGTTCAGTTGCAGTAATTGTGGTCGGAGTACTCGTGTGTGTAGCATTAGGAGCATTAGGAGCTGGAGCAGGATTATACTACTTTAAAAGACTAAGGGTAAATATTAATATTTACAATAATTCTGCTGTTCATTTATTATGTGTTGTTTCTTCTAATGATTATTTTTTTTGAACAAACCCAAAACAGACCATCCACAATCAGATGCTACAGAGATGGGACATTTAAAGTAAGTTTACTGTATATTCTTTACAGAGAGTTACAATATTCTGCTCTAAAGAATAACCCTGTTGTCATGGAGATGCTGTAAACTACTTTATTCTTGTCACGTTGCTCTAACAGCTGCATCTCAGCTGCATCAGCAGACACATCCTAAAGCAGCAGTTTCTGAGAGTTCGTTCAAAAACCAGATCGATATTAGAGTGAAAGAAAATCTGATAAATTTATGAAAAGGATTTGAGAATGATTCCTACGATGTCGTTATCAAACCTTCTGTCATTTCCTGGAGGAGATGTTTGTCTCAGGTTTGTGGAGCAGAAGCAAAAGGACAAAGAAATGCATGATATGAAAAAAGAAGTTCAATGGATTCAATAAGATTAAGAGAGAAAGAAAATGTCCTGATGTTTGATAGTTTCACATCTTCTGCAGTTTGTGTTTATGACTGATGAAGAATACAAATCCAGGAGATTAAGATTTCAGCAGCTCTGAATTTTCTTAATTTTGTTTACAGGTCAGACAATGAAGAAAATGATGAAAACACGACACATGAAAATACAGAAATGCTGCTTGAGACAGAAGAAGACAAACAAATACCTCAGGATGAAGAAGAAGAGCCGAACATGTAGAAGACGAAGACGTCAACATCCAACAGCACTTTTATGAGCCGACTGAGGACCAAAACTAATCTGCACACGTTCAGCAGATCACAAAACCAACCAGGTTAGAACTGAATTTATTCTGCACAAATTTATTTCCTGTTCTGTTTGTTCTGGGTTTCTTTTAAGTATGAATTATAAACTGAACCATTGCCCTTGAGAGAAAAACAGAAAAAGATGTTACATTTTTCATGTCAAGCGTTTTAGCTTAAATTGTGAAACTTGATACAATCTATTTACCTTCAGGTTGAATGCACATTGAATAAGGTTGGATAAAAGCTAAATGTTATGGAACGAATGTATACATTAGTATTTTATATCTGATACTGTTTTGTATTTTATTAAAATGTATTCATGTAAATCTGTGTGGTATCTTTCTGTCGACACATTTAGGATTTTAACTATCAGGGGATGAAAAGCTTAAATACAGAACAGAGGAGTACTTTGGTGAACTTCTATCTTGTCCTCTAGCGCCACCTGCAGTTCCATCTTCCATTTAACCACTGAAATCTAAATGAATCTACAAACGTCTTCCTCTGGCGCACCGTGTGGTCATGGTTGTTCAACACTTCCTGAGATCTGGTGTCCTCTAATCATGACTCACCCAGAGAACACTAGTGGAAAATACATCAATGGTTTGATACAAAATACCCTCAATATGTATTAAAATAAATACTGTGCCAAAAGTACAAAAAAATCGTAATTAAAATATAGAATCTTTTTTGGATTTCCGTTTTCCTCAATTGTATAGCAGATTCAGTTATATGAACAAGTTGTGAACCCACAAAAAGTAAACTCCGAATGTCAGTGACTAAGAAGCATAAAGCATTTGACTGATTAGTATATATTTTTTAATGGGACTTACAGCCCAAAATTGGCTTATCAACAAGAAAATATTCATCACATATGAATAGCATCACACATTAGGCCTATGTATACTATAAAAGCAAAATATAGAATTAAAACCAGTTGTACACAAGTAAAGAGCCTAAATAAATCACTGTACATCAAGTTCTGCACAGAAAAATGAATACAAATAAAAGGTAAATAGTAAATAAATACAAAAGTGAACAGGTAACTTAACAAGTGAGTAGCCTACTTCTCTTTTACTGTACCTTGGCCAGTGGCATGGTAGGCCACATAGTTCTATATTACAGTGTTAAGTGTCTCATACAGGTTCACACTGACATCTTTATGACATAATAATCCTTCCATTCTGGTTCTTGAGACCCAACCACTGAGTAGCCAGTTTAGTTGCCTTTAAGAACAACTAACTTTTCAAATATTTCTGGTGTTAACCGCCTCCTGTGCGGATGGAATATTATTCCTGCAAACGAGAACAGTCTCTCAACCGGAGCTGAAGAGGGGAGGGTTGTGTTAAATCGAACAAAAAGGAGCTTGATAAGTGGGTACTGCTGAAGAGGAAGCAGGTCTTTTCTGGTGTCCTCCAGAAAATGAAGGGTCTTGTGATGGAAATCTGGAAATACAAGAGGCTCTTGGACAGCTGCAGCATCGTCATTGTCGTAAATCTGTCAAATATACCAGAAGGACTAAAACAGGGTATCTGCAGGTATCAGTAAAAACAATTACTTTAATGCTTTAACACCTTTTTAATAGCAGTTTAATTTTGAAGGGATAGTTCACAGAAAGAGTAAAAGTCACTCATTATCTCCTGACCACTATGCCGGCTAAAAACATGGTGTAAATGACGCCGTTTCGAGTGGAATATGAATGTCGGGGCTGGCGGACACTTGGATGACACCACACGAGCAGTATGGAGGCATGTTGTGTTTTTTCTATTGTTTTATTATGTCACGGAGGTCACGATTGACTTGAATGTATTGGATTCACTGCAACACAGTTTACCCCTGAGGCTCCTGAAGTGTATTGTATTGACTGGATTGTCAAGACGGTTACTGATGAAGTTAGTCATACATTAGTCAGGATACTATGCACACAGTGGGTTGTAAATGTAAACGGGGATTTTGTTTCCAGAGGTAAATCAGATAGAGGTTTAGCTTTTATTCCCCACAGCTTCATCATGTGAACATACTGCTAATTTCTTCAAAAAACAATATCTGACAACAGAGGCTTTTTCACCTGAAATCATAGAAACTTATTGTCTGCCCCATGAGCTAACTGGAAGAATTTAACTTTTCCATTACAATTATCTAAGTTTTTGTACATACCTTAATCCAGTGTACTTTAAAAGATGGAAGGAATTATCTGGTGAGGAAACAGTGTCATCGTTAGTAGCTGACTAATGCAAGAAAGCAAACCACAACAGATAACTATTCTTTGAAATAACATTTGCCCAACTTACTTTACTATAATTAACCTAGTGTTTGTACATACTTAAATCCAGTAAGACCCCATGCAGTGTTTCCCATAGGATTTACTTCAAGGTTCGTGCCTTTTCTAAAGTAAAATACAAGAACTTTTCAAGGATTTCCAAGGTGCAGTTTCACATTTCTCCAGCACTTTACAGCTGTAGTAAATTAATATTAAGACACATTTACTCAAAATGATTATTTCTCTTCTTCATCGCAGTAAATCCAATATTATTGAGGTATAAACAACCAAAATTATGTTTCATGACAAAGATCTACGTAAGGGAGTGTATTGGCAGTTTTTATATTTGTGTTATAATTAATAGATGAAACAGACATATGTAGAAGAATGTATGAACAAATGTGTTTCTCATGGTGTAACTAAACTATAAGAGTGGCAGAAGGAAGTTTATGGCTCACCACTGGGCAAATGGTCACCGCAGGGGTTTACTTAGTGTGTCTGAAGTAGAGGCGTGAGGGGATCTCTGCATTCTATACAGGACTGAGGTCTTTTGTGTTGTAAACGAAGATAGGAGATCTCGGAGACAGATTGTCTCACACCAGAAGTCACACCAGGGGTTTCGCACAGAGAGGGAGACAGGATGTCTGCTCACCCTGGTCAGACATTAAGAGGCTGAAGATACCTTTTGCTCCTCGCAGGGAGGGGCTTATGATGTATAAGAATCTGACTCTCCTCTGGCTCTGTGCTCATTCTATACATGCCACATTAGGTGACTGTGTGGGCTGAGTCCACCTGCAGGTGCGAATTAAACTTACCAAACGACAACTGTATGATTTGTGCTTGACTTTACAGAAATTTCCATGACAATTTGGCGTTGTTGGCAGGGTCACTCGTGTGAGAGCACGCTCCGGATCTCATTGCTGAAAGGTGGCAAATGCACAAAGAGTCTAATACTCTGACCTCAACCTCCCTAAACAGTTTGGAGAAGTGGGGCTTGATGCGGGAGAACCGGGAGTACTCTCACTGAAGTGATCTGTCGAACCAAGTACAGCAAACAGCAGTGTCTTTCTGGAAAGTGAAATTCTGTTTCGGTCTTTAGGAAAAGATCCTAGGGTAAAAGATTCGGTGTAGAATCAAAGAAGCTTCCGTGTTTGGATTTTTAGGAAAAGATCCGTGTTTGGACTTTTAGGAAAAGATCCGTGTTTGGATTTTTAGGAAAAGATCCGTGTTTGGACTTTTAGGAAAAGATCTGTGTTTCGATTTTTAGGAAAAAGTCAACTAGTGTAAATATATAAGTATAAATATATGGAGTGTTTATTAATTTAAACACACTTGTAAGATTGGGCTCTGACGTCGGGCTCATGATAATTATAACTGTTATTATAATATAAGTAATATTATTATTTTGCAATAGAGGTGTAGCTGGGACGGAAGGACCCAGGCCGAGTCCGGATCGTCTCAGCACAGCAATCTGTTGAAAATCTGATAATTCCAGTACATTTTATGCCTGCATGGGTGGTGCTAAAGAGAAGTGTGGCTATGAGATTTCTCTAAGGCATTATATCAGGCAGAGTATTTAAGATGTATTAAGGAATCAAAAACTTAGGAACAATAATTGAGAAATTTGCCAAGTGATCAGGAATTACAAGAGGTAATTGCATTGCAGGATTTAGTTGAGGATTTCAGCCGAGAAAGCGGAAGAGAAAAAGAAAAAGTGAGGAGTCTGAGAATCCTCAAACTGGAGAGAAAGGTAAGTATATGTTTAAATATGTTTGGAGTATATGTTTAAATATGTTTGGAGTATATGTTTAAATATATTTGGAGTGTATGTTTAAATGTATTTGGAGTATATGTTTAAATATATTCAGGGTATAATTGGGTTTCTAAGGCTAATAGTAAAAGTAAAAATAAACAAACTTAAACTAATTAAAATATTTTTTTGAGAGATAGAAAGAATTGGTTTAAAAATTTATTTAAGAGACTTCTAAGTTCTTTTCCCATATAAGCAGAACTTTATTCCCCAAATTTCGTATACTGCTGAACAAACCAGAGTTCAAATTGATAAATAAGCCAGAGTTGGGTCACAACTGTAAAGACAAACTAATAGTAAAATGGGTTTAAACATTAGTAGCTCGGTTAATCCACCTCAGCTTTATTCTCCTACTGTTCAGGATATGGTAATGAATTATGGTAAACAGCAGTTGAGCAGTTTAGCGTGTGGGTGGAAGACTGTGGTTTTCCAATCACAGGAAGGTTAAGTTTAAATTAGTTGCACCAACTCAAAATTAAATTGCTTGTGAAAGAAGAACGAAGTAGAGGGGACAAAGAAAAAGGAAAAATGAATGTAGGGATATTTGTGCCGAATTGGGGAGCGTATGAATGTTGGTTAACTGAAGTGAATATCAGGGACAGAACACAGAATGCAGGAACTGAAAATATCTCCAAGTCTCAGTGTCTCCGACTAGATTCTGATCTGGACTCAGCTCCACCAAGAGACCGACCACAGCCGGCAGTGATACAGCGTGATGACCAGTCGGACGCACAGCTGTTGCCACTGCATACGGCTCAGGCGGAAGCTCCAGCCGTCCCTAACCCCCCATCTAGACTTCGACCCTGTTGCAGCGGAGAAAGTGGACAGGCCTCCAGCATACACCACTCCATATGTGGAAGGTGTGCGCATTTGACAGAGAAACTGCGGATGGCACAGCTGGCGGCGTATAAAAGCCAAATCCGCGGGTGCGGGAGAGGTCGGCGGAGAGGAAGGGGACGAGGAAGAGCTGACGCCTGTTTCAAGTGTGGCGAAATGGGGCATTGGGCAAGAGAATGCCCTGAGAGGCAGCGCACACAGTGCGATTAATTAGCGGTGAGCTGGGGACGGTGAAGGATGTGTCTGGTACGGACACTGAGATGGAGGAAGAGAGTTTCAACCAGCACGTTACTATAGTAAGAACACGGTTACACACACACCATGTGAATTAATATTGGACATAGAACAGATGATTAAGATTGCTATTGACCATTGTGAGCTTAATCAGAAGATCAGTAGAGAGAGGCCTATTGTATCTTGTGCTAAATATTTTCACATGAAGTGTATAAACTAATGCCCAAACACAAATCACAGTGAGTGGTAGAGACATCACATATATTTGTAGATTCAGGAACCGGAATCAGCTAATAAATGTGAAGAATGTGATTTTACTCCTAAAATGAATGTTGGATATCTCATAATGATTGGAGCAACAGGTACAACAGTGATAGAGAGATGCACTGTACAATTGCTATTTTACATGATGTGGTTGAAGGGGATTTTTAAGATTCATTTTTGTTGTCACCACACTGCCTGATAAATTTTATGGGTAAAGATTTGATGTCTTCATTGAGTAGTATGTTAAATTTTAACCACCGCGGGGGCATGAGTGGTAACTAGAGTCCAAATAACATCTGCATTTGTTAGATAGAGAAAGGGGGATTTGACACTAGCATATCAATGAGAGGTCTAGACTCTTTTCTACTCTCTGGAAGTAACACCCTCTTGCGAAAGGCAGAGGCAGAGAGACATAAGACAAATGTGAGCAGATGTTATGTATTCAGAAAAAGCGAACCATTAAGTAAGAGCAAAATAAGTTTAAGAAGGTTATAGAGGATGTTAAGTAAAGAAGGGATAAAGTAAGTTGGTTGTATTAAGATAAGAAACACTGTGTTGTCTTAGTAGTTTTGATAGACTCATTGGCTAAAGATTTGTAAAAATATTAATTTTTGATTCTTATGTAACACTAATAAAACCAAAACTAATTGAGTGGAAAGTTTTTGGAACTTTGGATTAAAAGGTGTATTACTACTGGAGGGGAAAAGACATTTAATACCAATAAAATATTTTAAAAGAAGGTTAAAGGTTAATCGCAAACGATTTTCCATAGTGATAAATGAAATTAGGAGTGTTGAACTCATTTCTGAATGTTGTAAATCTTTTGATAAAATTTATTAATTTTTTTGTTTTGGTGTAAACATTAATGATATTCCTGAGTTGAAACAGGTACCGTCATGTTTGTGGACCGGGCACAAATATGTTTTGGGTCTGATCAAGGGAGCAGACCCAATAGAAAAGAATATCTGAATCCTCGTGTGGAATATGGAAAAATCGCATGTTAACACTACTTTTTTCCTGTAGGAGAAAATAAAAGAAGCAGAGCTTCAAACAATGTTTTAGAGCTGAGACAACTGTCGAGAGAGCTGTGATATTTGATGTGTGATATGTGACGCTGTGATATATGACTTTACTGGTACCAATATGCTGATAGGAAGATTTTGCTTGAACAAAATACCTCCCACCTTTTAACAACCAGGTGGTTCAGATATGGGACAGTATTGCCTTAGATGGTAGACTTCACTATTTAGAGATGCAATGTTTTTAACTATGCGACTCTCTTCCCTACATCAGTGGGGATAGCCACATGATTGCGTAGCAGTTTTTTAACTAAAGAAAAACAAAAGGGTTTTTCTCCTAGATTAGATAAGATTTAAAAGAGCAACAGCTAAATTATGCATCAACTGAGATAACCAAGTGGGTTTACGACTGTGTGATACAATGGAGGCTAAACCACTCCCATCACACTACTGTGTATTGACTGAAGAATGTGCTAGTGACAAAAGTGTCAAGATCAACACTAATAGCAGGGTTGCATGAGGGGGTGGCATGTGAGTTTGGTCGATTTGACTGAATAGGAGATTCATGACCCATTTCACTTCACACTTCGTCCTTGTTCTGATAGATGCTGTTTCATTATGCAAACTGTATGCAGTCTGCAAATGCGTTTAAAGATTTTTAAATAGTAACACTTAAAGTAGATTATAGGAGCTGTAAACAAGGGTCAATCGCAATTAAATAACATTTTTAAGAATACGGATTTAATTTAAAAAAACTGTGAAGAACACACACAAACGATGGGTTTGCTCTGGAGATGGAAGATTAACATCTTTAGAGGGGGGCTGGGTTTTCAACTCATTCTCCCACTGTCTAGGGTCAAGAATGACTCTGCATCACAGAATGGCTTTGAGAAAAGATGCCAGCCAAAGGTGTTTGTCACATAATCAGGACGAATTGTGTCACATACACAGTGAACATTTTTGACAATATGATGCATATCGTTTCAAATTTTTAAATGACCTATTGTCCAGAGAAAGAACAAGGACACTCAGATTCCTGAAGGGCGGAATTAATGGTCACGCTTACGTTTGAATGATTACAAAATATGTTATTGAAGTTTGTTGAAACCAATTTGGATTTTCATGTGTGTAACTAGAAGTTGTTGAACTGTTGTATTGTCTTTTGTGTTTAGGACTATGGTTATTTCCTTAATCAAGTCTATGATTGAACGATATGTTCAACTTCCTGACATTCATCTATTCTGGACTCTTCCCTTTCAGGATGATTAGATGTTATAACGATGTTTAAAGGATGTTGAGCCTTTTAGGCTCAAAGGGGGGATTGTATTGGACGTTTTTATATTTGTGTTATAATTAATAGATGAAACAGACATATGTAGAAGAATGTATGAACAAATGTGTTTCTCATGGTGTAACTAAACTATAAGAGTGGCAGAAGGAAGTTTATGTCTCACCAAAGGGCAAATGGTCACCGCAGGGGTTTACTTAGTGTGTCTGAAGTAGAGGCGTGAGGGGATCTCTGCATAGTATACAGGACTGGGGTCGTTTGTGTTGCAAAACAACGGCTCAGATCGGCACCACTATCAGCACAATGTCAGACTCACACTTTTTGCAAAACAATACTTGTATACATTAGAAACAGAAGTATATCAAGATGTCACTTCCTTGCAATTCCAAAGCACTGACTGTCAAATGACAGTAAAAACCAGCTCTACAGCTGTTCACAAGTTTATTCAGTCACTTCCTTCCAGTGTCACAAGTAACTACACAGAGCTCCGTCCAGCACTAGTCGAGGAATTCTCTTCTACTGCTGACGAGATAACATCCATTGTTACAGCATCCCAAATTAAACATTCACGTCGCGAAAATCCCAAGGATTATTTTCGACATTTGAGGCATGTTTATTTTCAGGGAAAGAACGCACCAGGCCTAGAAGTACATCCCACCTTCAAGTCCATGTTCTTACGTAACTTACATCCATGTATACGCACACATGTTGTACTGATGACAGGGCAAGGAAAACCTTCAATGCAGCAGATCAGGAAGATGTCACAGGTGGCTTGGGAAACTGTTGTCTCTTTCAAAGCTACAGTAGGTGCAACCGAGCTGGTCAAAACAAACAGCACGGTGTCAAACTCATCCGCAGCCTCAAAACTTCACCCTCAAAACAAAACGAAGGGGGGTGACAACAGGCCGCGTAGGGAAACTGAGCGTATCCGCCATGTCCGCCCACTTTCCAGAGATAGGCATTCCCACAGTAGAAGCTGTAGGAAGCCATACTCTGAAATTCTGGCCCAGACAACTTACCACTACTCAGAAGATGACGACAGCATCCCTGAGTACAGTTTAAAATATGGTTATGACCGAGCACACAGTGACAGCGCCTCTGAAGTCCTCCTGGACTCTGGCTTCCCCCCGAGCGTTACGGCCCTGAGCCACGACACAGGCGATCCAGAGCTCGCTCCTCACGGCCATAACCAACACAGCTAACCCCTGTACTGACAGTAGGTATTAAGTTTCTTGCAGTTAATAGGAAAACTTTGCTGCTGTTAGCAACAGCAGCAAACTCCAAAACCTAAATTCTGATTAAACTTATATACCACTGCCAACTTGGTAAATATGTTTGGATCGACTACTTTTCATTCCATAATAATGTAGGCCATACAACACATGTTAGGACATTAGCATATTATTACAGAAACAATGATACAGTCATTTGGATATTGAGATTATGACAACCTTCCGCAGGAAAACCTGCTGAAGATTAAAATTGATAAGTCTAACAGATCAGACGGAGTACTACATTGAGTAGGATCCAATGAGTGAACAAAACTCTTGGACATTCCAAAAATGACCTTATCATTGTACGTGCCACTCTCTGCATCTTATCTTACAATTTACAATGTCTTATATTTGTTTCCTTTACCCCGGGGCAGGACTGCCAGCACTCCTTGCGCTGGCCAGAGCCAGAGTCCTGCCCGGGGGTAAAGGAAACCTTGTTGTGTTGCGAATACTTTTCTTTAAATATACTTCGTGTAAAGCCATTTACTAAACCCTCTTACATTATTTTTATTTCTGCAACAATGTGAAAACTGAAAACACTGTAGTATATAACCTTACCTTGAAGTCGTCCAACCCTCGATGAGGAAATGGCTTCACGATGCACAAAGTCCATGAAACTGTAAAACAAGTCAGTGCTGATTAAAATGCAACATGATTGTGTTACTGCAGTGAGGCAGTGTTACGTTTACATGCTCTCACAATCACTTTTATCAGTGTATGAACTAGTTTAAAGTTCTGTTCATGCAGATGAAAATGAACTAGTTCACATTCATATGTAATATTTTTTAAATTTTCAATTAAGTTCACGTTCATTTGTTGACGAGTCATTTTCCTGATGTTTAAATGAAGCTCAGAACAAACCAACTGCAGCTTCTGATCTGATCACTGATCAGCTGAGAAACTCGGTGTTTACTGTTTCCACTTCCTCTTCACTTCCTGACAGCTTCACGTGAACGAGCTCTGATCTCACTGGTGCAGAGCTCGTTCAGTGTCTCATTACACTGTGTGTGTGTGTGTGTGTGTGTGTGTGTGTGTGTGTGTGTGTGTGTGTGTGTGTGTGTTACATTACATTACATTTCATTTAGCTGACGCTTTTATCCAAAGCGACTCACAATAAGTGCATCAACCATGAGGGTACAAACCCAGAACAACAAGAATAGAGAAAATACAATTTCTTCAAAACAGCTAAACTACAAAGTGCTATAAGTAAGTGCCATTTTAAGTGCTACTAAATTGTTAGTTTTGAAAATGTTATTCAAGGTACAGTCGGAAGAGGCGTGTTTTTAGTTTGCGGCGGAAGGTGTGAGAACTGTCTGATGTGAGTCACCAATCTTATTAGCAGTTCACCAGAAAAAAAAACGGATTCACATAAAAAAGTTTGACCTGACGTCACGTTTTGGAACATGTCAAAGTGTCAAAGAGGGCGGAGCGACAGGCAGGGGTGTGGGTGAATGCAGCCGCTGCTGCAGGAAAGCTGAAGTGTGTTTGTTAGGTTCTAACCAGCCTGATGTCTGAAACATGTCCTGGACGTGTTGAGCTCGAGGTCCAGCTCCTCTTTATTTACACCGTGTTCACTCACTTCTCTCATCCACTGTGATTGTGTCGGGATCAGTCGCTGGAGAAGCTTTTGACTCGTTTACTGCTCGTTTGTCTTTATGACTTCAGCTTCGGTTATTAGCAGTTCACCAGGTTTCAGGCTGTTCTTCAGGAACTGACACGGAGGAGCGGAGACCCGGTGGTTCGGTGAGTAAACTCTTGTTTTACCTCCTCATGTGTTCACTGTGTGTTTCTATGTGTTGTGAGCAGAGAAGAGGAAACTGTCAGCTTGCTAACAGACAGTCTGTGGTCCTGGAGAACCATGCCCCACATGCACTGTGGCGGAAGGTAGTTTAGAAAGCTCTGAAGGAAGTTTGGAGAAGGGGAAGGAGAATAACACTTTACAAACAGTCACACTTTCAGTTTGCATCACACAATGTCCACAAGGGGACTCAGAGTCTGAGTCTACAGTCTGAACTCTGCAGAGATCGTAGCTGCAGAGTCTGAACCTCCGCTGCTCTGACTCGGTGTCATGAGTCAAACCAGCTGTTAACTCGTCTCTTCTTCCATTGATCCACATTCAGTTCTCACAGAATGAAAGAAAGATGTCTGCGTTCAAGTCTCTGGTTGTGGATCCTCAACACGTGGACTCTCACCACAGCAGGTACGTGAAGTCTGATCTTACTCAGAAATCACAGGTTCTGTTTAAACCAGTGGTCACCAACCTTTTCCAGCCAAAGATCACTTTTTAATTCCAAACGTGAGCCGAGAGCTACCACCCTGATAACTTCCATATTTATTATTTTTTGCAATTTCTGTTAAAGGCTGAATGTACAAGAAATCAAAATACACAGAGGCAGCTGTGCAACTTTTTCTATTCAATGCACAATATTGAAATTAATATCAATTAATATTTACAATGCCCAATATGTAGCTTCTCAGTTCCACATCATGTTCTGCAGAGGAGCTGCTACTGCAGCACAATGTTTTTACATAGAGGCTTTGATTTTCATATGGCCACATATGATTATTGCCTTGTATATGAAATAAGTCCCTTGTACTCAGATAAATACCAGTACTACACAGTATGAAGCCGTGCAGCTTCCGCTCCTGCAAATATTTCACAATAAAAAAAACTTTTTTAAACAAGGGAATGGATTCCATCAACAGAAACGCTGGATGGCTTTTATATTGAAAAGGATTACAGAAAGTGTTGCAACCATATGTTTGACATAAATTAATCAGAAAAACATTAAAACTCAGGTAATCACTCATTACTCAAACTCATTTTCTCTGTTTATTCTGCTGTGAACCACAATGTTTATCTGTTTATGACACAAATGTATTTACAACACTTTCAGAACCCGTTTCAAAGTAAAAGCACTCCAGCGTTTCACTTTCTGAATCCACTCATTTGTTCCAACGGGACTTTGGTTGTTATCCACAGACCGGAAGATGAAAGATGCGCATCTTCAGACCGCAGAGTCCTGACATCTACTTTAGTACATAAACAACTTGTTCTTGAAGGAAACGCAGGAGTGACACGCCCTGTGTGTCCGTCACAGGGCGTGTGAACAACAGACAAACGACTCACAGCTGATCTGCAGCGCGACGACAGCCAGTGAGTCCAGAGAGTCGGGGATCGACAGTTGGCGACCACTGGTTTAAACCATAGTGCAGGGTCTTCAACGTGTTTCAGGCCAAGGACCCCCAAACTGATAGAGATGGAGCAGGGACCCCCGACTATATATATTGTATAAAATTGTGTTTTATATTAAACTGGGCCTAGTGCCATGTATAAACATAGCTACCCTGTTATTGTGCATTCAATACTGTTGTGCAATAGTAGGTAGACTGAATGTTGGCTAATTTTCAATAATCATAAAATATGATTATGAAAGTAATACAAATTATTTTATTAAAATAATTAATTAATTAATTAACAAATGATAAAGTTATCAATTACGAATTCTGAGATAAGTAATGGAAACAATAAAATTATCAATTAAGAAGTATAAAAGTTGTAATTCTACTTTGATCATAGACGGGGCACCACCCTGGTAACCAGGGACCAACAATTAGTCGATAAAGATCAGTCTCATAATCTGAAAAGTTCAATTATAAATCTCAATGTTTGCTATTAAAGATTATATAATGAACAGTGAAGGTTTTAAGTTCGAGCACAAGCAGTCATAATCCAGCTATATTCACATACATATGTATAAAGAATCACAAAATACCGGTACTTTAATTACAAATGGGGTTTATTTAAGATAAATGACATCAACGTCAATCAATGACTATTATCACAGTAAACACCCACTATATCAAAGATCAAACACCACAAGCTTCCATCACAATCGTAAACATATATGTAATGTCTCCAATGGGTATATCTGGAGGTGTGTGTGTGTGTGTGTGTGTGTGTGTGTGTGTGTGTGTGTGTGTGTGTGTGTGTGTGTGTGTGTGTGTGTGTGTGTGTGTATGTGTGTGTGTGTGGAGGACAAAGGATGTTTGAGTCTATCTCGTGGTTCAAAGCGCCGAACGGCGTTGAGATGCGACCGCAGTACCCAGGCCTCAGAATATATGTATATGTATCGTGAGGTGTTGGTTACAGATCGGCACGTATGTGCCGGTGGTTTTAGGAGAGAGAAGAGATAGAGGAAAGAAACATGTAATAGAAGATCAGAGGAGATCTTACACACCGTCCGACACAATTATACAGAACTTCACACCAGGTACTCAAGCGGACGGACTAAGATCCGTCTCGGTGTGTACAGATTTTTCAATGGGTTAAAAGTCTGTAAAATAGGTCTAAGGGTAACACAGTGCCCCTGCGTGGTCGGGAGGGCGGATGCGTCACGGCGCTCTGACACCGTGTGACGTAACGGTCTCAACACAAGATACACTATTAATAAACACGCTAATGATTAAACTAATCTCTGCCCAGACATCAGCCTCTTACTTGTTGATGTTCCACCGTCGAGTGATGCGCGGGCGGCGCGTTCCGGGAAAACAAGTGAATGGCCGGTGGCTTCGTTGCTCTGCTGGCGGGGCCGGATGCCGAACGGATGGGGAGAATTCGTCTCGTTCCCTCGGGGTGGATGAATCTTGCCTAAAGCGAATAAATGTCTTGCTTTTCGTAGCGAATACGACTTGCTCTTCTGCAGGGATGAACAGCTAAAAGGGAGCTGTAGTTTCAGATCTGGAGAAAAAGTCTGGGAGATGACTCGGCCTGCGAGTGTGACTTTTCTTGCGGCAGTTTCAAAATAAAAGTAAAAAACAAAACAGGACTGTTGCAAAAATAAAGTCTTAAAGTCTTAAGTCAAAAATCAAAATACAAAATACAAACGCGCAGATGGGTTGCTTCCTTTTGGCGCTGAGATCGTCCTGTAGAAGTTGTGTTCGAATCTTCAGTACCGGGAAATGAGCAAAGAACTCGGGGAGAGCTGACTCTTTATTACCTGCGGGTGTCCAACCTCCCTTCCGGGGGGGCCCCTGGGTCTTTTTGGCTCACAGCCAATGGAAGGTCCTATTTTGACCTCAGCCGATGGTCAGAAGAATATCCCCCCCACTGCAGGAATTCGGGGTGGTCTGGCTTTGCCGCCATAAAACTCCTACTGAGGCTTTTCAAATCCCATTCTGGCCGTTAGGCCCGGAAATAACTCTAGCTAGGATACCAGGCCGTGTAGGCCTCACTTATTCCTTTGTCTGGGAGTGAGACCCAACAATACTAAGAACCAGGAATACCTATCTCGGCCAATCACGGGGAACCGGTTGTAACATGCGGTGAATCTGAGCCTCTTTTAGTCCATAGTGTTGGTTTGACAGTAAATGTACGTTACACATTCGAATGCCTCGTGTGGCAGGAGGTTGTTTTTGTGAAAGCAGCTCAGATAAAACTTTCTGTATGTTAACTGTCAACAGCCAAACAGACAGACAGTTCCATCAGGATATTTTCATTCACAATCCGTACTGGGAGCAAATGCTCTAACTGCTCTTTAAAAGAAGCTTCTATTCACCACAGTTGATCCTGAACTGGTTGTTTTTTTACTCTGTGTCTCACAGATGTTGAGGTCTCCTGCGTTTTAGCGGAGAGCTGCATCTTACCCTGCAGTTTCCAGCCTGGTACCGACCCAGTCATCCACTGGATGCAGGTGGAACCAGGAAACACTCGTGTCCACTCCTACTACAGTGCCAGTGACCAGTTTGCACACCAGGGCGAGCGCTTCAGAGGCCGGACATCGCTGTTCACAGAGCAGATCTCCAGAGGAAACGCCTCGATCAGGCTGACGGGGCTGCAGCTTCAGGACCAGGGCCGATACAAGTGCTTCACCAGCACCATCACTGGAGTCCACAAGTATTCATATCAACTTGAGAGCAGATGGTAAAGAAAAATCAGTGAAAACAGAACAAAATCTAGAAAAGATA
>VCHM03000213.1:0-23826 GCA_006182925.3 Reinhardtius hippoglossoides
CTCCTTGTAGCAAATTGTTATCAATTGGATTTGGCTCCTCTCAGAAAAACACTTATGAGACTCTGTGGTTATGGTGTATTTTCCAGTGTCAGGCCAAGGTGGTCCATGCTACGTCTGTTTCTGTAGTGTAGTGGTTATCACGTTCGCTTAACACGCGAAAGGTCCCAGCTCGAAACTGGGCAGAACAACTTTCTATGTCTCAATTCTTTCCAACAGAGTGAGGTCAGAATGTTCTGGCAGACAATGTTTGTGACTCATAGCATCTCCATTCGCCATTGCTGTCATTCACAGTGAGTGTGATTTTGCAGATGCGGTGGCAACTTTGAGAAAAATTTGGGATGGCAAACTTTCCATTATCTCTCAGTCTGTCACTGCTTTGTCTGTCACACTCAAGCTCAAGCCAAGGTCATGCAAGCTCATCCCAGGGTTTTGAAAGGAGACACCAGCAAAGAGAGGAACCTCCCAAATGGAAGCAGCATTACAGATTCTGAACTGCTTGTGGAACAGAAGACCGAGGTATCCTATGTAGCTTGTTGCTTCTCTTTGTGAGAGATTTGGGACAGTAAGCTATACTTCAGTTTTCACTAAGAACTCTATGTAACAAATTCCTAACATTTGGATGTGGCTCCTCTAATGAGAAAAACAAATGGGACCCAGAGACTGTGGTTCCAAGGATCCATGAAGACAATCACACTTGATGTTTTTCACAGTGAGAGTGTTTTTGAAGATGTGGTGGCAACTTTGAGAAAAATTAGGGATGGCAAGGCTCATCCCAGGGGTTTGAAAGGAGACACCAGCAAAGAGAAGAACCTCCCAAATGAAAGCAGCATTACAGATTCTGAACTGTTTGTGGAACAGAAGATCATGATACCCTATGGTTCTTTGCTTTCTTCAGATCCAGAGGGACTTGCAGCCCCATGTGAAAGAAACTTAGGTTTGATAAGTTCTGTTCCACAAGTGAGGCAGTGTCCTCAAGAGGGACCCGGAGGGCAGTCCAGTACAAGGGCAGAGAGCCCCTGGCAGAAGCATCACATTCTGTAGGGTTATTTCAACATATCCTATCAGACCAGGTCATATGTTATGATCCCAAAGACAAAGCTGGAGGACATTGCCTGGGATAAAGGTCAAGTGGACGACCTGGCTCAGCCCATGCCATTTAGGCTATTAAGGCCCAGTTGGGATCAGCATTCATCCCAAGTGCGGTATACTCTGAGCATATATGAAACCTTTGCAAATTGAGGGAACACAAAGTTGCCAATGTAAGTCCTCAGTCCTTTTCGAAATCCAGTTTACTGGAGTAGAAAGCCAGTACAACAAAAGATTTGTCATCATCCCCCCAACAGAAAGAGTACAATGTAATAAAAGTCAGAACAGCGCCCCCTTTCTTTAGACATGGCCGAGTTTGGCCGTGAAGCATTCCTCGTTAGTATAGTGGCAAGTATCTCCGCCTGTCACGCGGAAGACCGGGGTTCGATTCCCCGACGAGGAGTCCATCTGTGTTTTCTGCTCAATCTTCACTACAGGACAAATCAGAAGTAATGCTCCAGTATGCAGCTCTCAAGGGTAGGCTTTGCTCCCATCCCCCATAACAACTGCCTTCAACCAGTGGTAACAGTGGTACCCGGATGACAACAATATCATAACAACCACACACAACCTGCCTGCTCTCTTTGAGAATGGGTCACATATTCCCACCGTCAGATTGAGTCTAAACTATTTGCTGGTTGCTTGCACGTAAGGCGTGTACCTCAACAGTGATTGAGCCACTTGCTCACAGTGAACATTGAGCTTTTACTCTATTTGCGAATTCAGTCCAGTTTTGAATCTCTCTTCTGAAATCTCAAAGGACTCCTTGTAGCAAATTGGATTTGGCTCCTCTCAGAAAAACACTTATGAGACTCTGTGGTTATGGTGTATTTTCCAGTGTCAGGCCAAGGTGGTCCATGCTACGTCTGTTTCTGTAGTGTAGTGGTTATCACGTTCGCTTAACACGCGAAAGGTCCGCAGCTCGAAACTGGGCAGAAACAACTTTCTATGTCTCAATTCTTTTCCAACAGAGTGAGGTCAGAATGTTCTGGCAGACAATGTTTGTGACTCATAGCATCTCCATTCGCCATTGCTGTCATTCACAGTGAGTGTGATTTTGCAGATGCGGTGGCAACTTTGAGAAAAATTTGGGATGGCAAACTTTCCATTATCTCTCAGTCTGTCACTGCTTTGTCTGTCACTCTCAAGCTCAAGCCAAGGTCATGCAAGGCTCATCCCAGGGTTTGAAAGGAGACACCAGCAAAGAGAGGAACCTCCCAAATGGAAGCAGCATTAGAGATTCTGAACTGCTTGTGGAACAGAAGACCGAGGTATCCTATGTAGCTTGTTGCTTCTCTTTGTGAGAGATTTGGGACAGTAAGCTATACTTCAGTTTTCACTAAGAACTCTATGTAACAAATTCCTAACATTTGGATGTGGCTCCTCTAATGAGAAAACAAATGGGACCCAACATGTATTTGTGGGTCAAGCAGAGGTGCTTTGTGCCATGTCAGTTTCTGTAGTGTAGTGGTTATCACGTTCGCTTCACACGCGAAAGGTCCCCAGCTCGAAACTGGGCAGAAACATCTTTTTGCGATTATGCTTTAGTCAATGACTTGGGACCCAACTTCTGTGTCTCCATTGATATACTGGGTTTCAGAGACTGTGGTTCCAAGATCCATGAAGACAATCACACTTGATGTTTTTCACAGTGAGAGTGTTTTTGAAGATGTGGTGGCAACTTTGAGAAAAATTAGGGATGGCAAGGCTCATCCCAGGGGTTTGAAAGGAGACACCAGCAAAGAGATGAACCTCCCAAATGAAAGCAGCATTACAGATTTTGAACTGTTTGTGGAACAGAAGATCATGATACCCTATGGTTCTTTGCTTTCTTCAGATCCAGAGGGACTTGCAGCCCCATGTGAAAGAAACTTAGGTTTGATAAGTTCTGTTCCACAAGTGAGGCAGTGTCCTCAAGAGGGACCCGGAGGGCAGTCCAGTACAAGGGCAGAGAGCCCCTGGCAGAAGCATCACATTCTGTACGGTTATTTCAACATATCCTATCAGACCAGGTCATATGTTATGATCCCAAAGACAAAGCTGGAGGACATTGCCTGGGATAAAGGTCAAGTGGACGACCTGGCTCAGCCCATGCCATTTAGGCTATTAAGGCCCAGTTGGGATCAGCATTCACCCCAAGTGCGGTATACTCTGAGCATATATGAAACCTTTGCAAATTGAGGGAACACAAAGTTGCCAATGTAAGTCCTCAGTCCTTTTCGAAATCCAGTTTACTGGAGTAGAAAGCCAGTACAACAAAAGATTTGTCATCATCCCCCCAACAGAAAGAGTACAATGTAATAAAAGTCAGAACAGCGCCCCCTTTCTTTAGACATGGCCGAGTTTGGCAGTGAAGCATTCCTCGTTAGTATAGTGGCAATATCTCCGCCTGTCACGCGGAAGACCGGGGTTCGATTCCCCGACGAGGAGTCCATCTGTGTTTTCTGCTCAATCTTCACTACAGGACAAATCAGAAGTAATGCTCCAGTATGCAGCTCTCAAGGGTAGGCTTTGCTCCCATCCCCCATAACAACTGCCTTCAACCAGTGGTAAAGTGGTACCCGGATGACAACAATATCATAACAACCACACACAACCTGCCTGCTCTCTTTGAGAATGGGTCACATATTCCCACCGTCAGTTGAGTCTAAACTATTTGCTGGTTGCTTGCACGTAAGGCGTGTACCTCAACAGTGATTGAGCCACTTGCTCACAGTGAACATTGAGCTTTACTCTATTTGCGAATTCAGTCCAGTTTTGAATCTCTCTTCTGAAATCTCAAAGGACTCCTTGTAGCAAATTGTTATCAATTGGATTTGGCTCCTCTCAGAAAACACTTATGAGACTCTGTGGTTATGGTGTATTTTCCAGTGTCAGGCCAAGGGGTCCATGCTACGTCTGTTTCTGTAGTGTAGTGGTTATCACGTTCGCTTAACACGCGAAAGGTCCCCAGCTCGAAACTGGGCAGAAACAACTTTCTATGTCTCAATTCTTTTCCAACAAGTGAGGTCAGAATGTTCTGGCAGACAATGTTTGTGACTCATAGCATCTCCATTCGCCATTGCTGTCATTCACAGTGAGTGTGATTTTGCAGATGCGGTGGCAACTTTGAGAAAATTTGGGATGGCAAACTTTCCATTATCTCTCAGTCTGTCACTGCTTTGTCTGTCACACTCAAGCTCAAGCCAAGGTCATGCAAGGCTCATCCCAGGGTTTGAAAGGAGACAACCAGCAAAGAGAGGAACCTCCCAAATGGAAGCAGCATTAGAGATTCTGAACTGCTTGTGGAACAGAAGACCGAGGTATCCTATGTAGCTTGTTGCTTCTCTTTGTGAGAGATTTGGGACAGTAAGCTATACTTCAGTTTTCACTAAGAACTCTATGTAACAAATTCCTAACATTTGGATGTGGCTCCTCTAATGAGAAAACAAATGGGACCCAACATGTATTGTGGGTCAAGCAGAGGTGCTTTGTGCCATGTCAGTTTCTGTAGTGTAGTGGTTATCACGTTGCTTCACACGCGAAAGGTCCCCAGCTCGAAACTGGGCAGAAACATCTTTGTGCGATTATGCTTTAGTCAACACTTGGGACCCAACTTCTGTGTTTCCATTTGATATACTGGTTTCAGAGACTGTGGTTCCAAGGATCCATGAAGACAATCACACTTGATGTTTTTCACAGTGAGAGTGTTTTTGAAGATGTGGTGGCAACTTTGAGAAAAATTAGGGATGGCAAGGCTCATCCCAGGGGTTTGAAAGGAGACACCAGCAAAGAGAGGAACCTCCCAAATGAAAGCAGCATTACAGATTCTGAACTGTTTGTGGAACAGAAGATCATGATACCCTATGGTTCTTTGCTTTCTTCAGATCCAGAGGGACTTGCAGCCCCATGTGAAAGAAACTTAGG
The DNA here is from genome assembly GCA_006182925.3 of Reinhardtius hippoglossoides. NCBI lineage: Eukaryota > Metazoa > Chordata > Actinopteri > Pleuronectiformes > Pleuronectidae > Reinhardtius > Reinhardtius hippoglossoides. The sequence continues at coordinate 4,993 of VCHM03000213.1, forward strand.
TTTGATAAGTTCTGTTCCACAAGTGAGGCAGTGTCCTCAAGAGGGACCCGGAGGGCAGTCCAGTACAAGGGCAGAGAGCCCCTGGCAGAAGCATCACATTCTGTAGGGTTATTTCAACATATCCTATCAGACCAGGTCATATGTTATGATCCCAAAGACAAAGCTGGAGGACATTGCCTGGGATAAAGGTCAAGTGGACGACCTGGCTCAGCCCATGCCATTTAGGCTATTAAGGCCCAGTTGGGATCAGCATTCATCCCAAGTGCGGTATACTCTGAGCATATATGAAACCTTTGCAAATTGAGGGAACACAAAGTTGCCAATGTAAGTCCTCAGTCCTTTTCGAAATCCAGTTTACTGGAGTAGAAAGCCAGTACAACAAAAGATTTGTCATCATCCCCCCAACAGAAAGAGTACAATGTAATAAAAGTCAGAACAGCGCCCCCTTTCTTTAGACATGGCCGAGTTTGGCCAGTGAAGCATTCCTCGTTAGTATAGTGGCAAGTATCTCCGCCTGTCACGCGGAAGACCGGGGTTCGATTCCCCGACGAGGAGTCCATCTGTGTTTTCTGCTCAATCTTCACTACAGGACAAATCAGAAGTAATGCTCCAGTATGCAGCTCTCAAGGGTAGGCTTTGCTCCCATCCCCCATAAACAACTGCCTTCAACCAGTGGTAACAGTGGTACCCGGATGACAACAATATCATAACAACCACACACAACCTGCCTGCTCTCTTTGAGAATGGGTCACATATTCCCACCGTCAGATTGAGTCTAAACTATTTGCTGGTTGCTTGCACGTAAGGCGTGTACCTCAACAGTGATTGAGCCACTTGCTCACAGTGAACATTGAGCTTTTACTCTATTTGCGAATTCAGTCCAGTTTTGAATCTCTCTTCTGAAATCTCAAAGGACTCCTTGTAGCAAATTGTTATCAATTGGATTTGGCTCCTCTCAGAAAAACACTTATGAGACTCTGTGGTTATGGTGTATTTTCCAGTGTCAGGCCAAGGTGGTCCATGCTACGTCTGTTTCTGTAGTGTAGTGGTTATCACGTTCGCTTAACACGCGAAAGGTCCCCAGCTCGAAACTGGGCAGAAACAACTTTCTATGTCTCAATTCTTTTCCAACAGAGTGAGGTCAGAATGTTCTGGCAGACAATGTTTGTGACTCATAGCATCTCCATTCGCCATTGCTGTCATTCACAGTGAGTGTGATTTTGCAGATGCGGTGGCAACTTTGAGAAAATTTGGGATGGCAAACTTTCCATTATCTCTCAGTCTGTCACTGCTTTGTCTGTCACACTCAAGCTCAAGCCAAGGTCATGCAAGGCTCATCCCAGGGGTTTGAAAGGAGACACCAGCAAAGAGAGGAACCTCCCAAATGGAAGCAGCATTAGAGATTCTGAACTGCTTGTGGAACAGAAGACCGAGGTATCCTATGTAGCTGTTGCTTCTCTTTGTGAGAGATTTGGGACAGTAAGCTATACTTCAGTTTTCACTAAGAACTCTATGTAACAAATTCCTAACATTGGATGGCCTCTAATGAAAAAACAATGGACCACTGTTGGGGTCAAGCAGAGTGTGTTGTGCCATGTCAGTTTCTGTATGTAGTGGTTATCACGTTGCTTACACGCGAAAGGTCCAGCTCGAAACTGGGCAAAACATCTTGTGCGATATGCTTAGTCAAACAACTGGGACCCAACTTCTGTGTTCCATTGATATACGGGTTACGACTGTGGTTCCAAGGATCCATGAAGACAATCAACTTGATGTTTTTCACAGTGAGAGTGTTTTTGAAGATGTGGTGGCAACTTTGAGAAAAATTAGGGATGGCAAGGCTCATCCCAGGGGTTTGAAAGGAGACACCAGCAAAGAGAAGAACCTCCCAAATGAAAGCAGCATTACAGTTTGAACTGTTTGTGGAACAGAAGATCATGATAGACACCAATGGTTTCTTTGGCAATGTCTTTTTGCTTTCTTCAGATCCAGAGGGACTTGCAGCCCCATGTGAAAGAAACTTAGGTTTGATAAGTTCTGTTCCACAAGTGAGGCAGTGTCCTCAGAGGGACCCGGAGGGCAGTCCAGTACAAGGCAGAGAGCCCCTGGCAGAAGCATCACATTCTGTAGGTTATTTCAACATATCCTATCAGACCAGGTCATATGTTATGATCCCAAAGACAAAGCTGGAGGACATTGCCTGGGATAAAGGTCAAGTGGACGACCTGGCTCAGCCCATGCCATTTAGGCTATTAAGGCCCAGTTGGGATCAGCATTCATCCCAAGTGCGGTATACTCTGAGCATATATGAAACCTTTGCAAATTGAGGGAACACAAAGTTGCCAATGTAAGTCCTCAGTCCTTTTTCGAAATCCAGTTTACTGGAGTAGAAAGCCAGTACAACAAAAGATTTGTCATCATCCCCCCAACAGAAAGAGTACAATGTAATAAAAGTCAGAACAGCGCCCCCTTTCTTTAGACATGGCCGAGTTTGGCCGTGAAGCATTCCTCGTTAGTATAGTGGCAAGTATCTCCGCCTGTCACGCGGAAGACCGGGGTTCGATTCCCCGACGAGGAGTCCATCTGTGTTTTCTGCTCAATCTTCACTACAGGACAAATCAGAAGTAATGCTCCAGTATGCAGCTCTCAAGGGTAGGCTTTGCTCCCATCCCCCATAACAACATGCCTTCAACCAGTGTACATTACCCGGATGACAACAATATCATAACAACCACACACAACCTGCCTGCTCTCTTTGAGAATGGGTCACATATTCCCACCGTCAGAATTGAGTCTAAACTATTTGCTGGTTGCTTGCACGTAAGGCGTGTACCTCAACAGTGATTGAGCCACTTGCTCACAGTGAACATTGAGCTTTTACTCTATTTGCGAATTCAGTCCAGTTTTGAATCTCTCTTCTGAAATCTCAAAAGACTCCTTGTAGCAAATTGTTATCAATTGGATTTGGCTCCTCTCAGAAAAACACTTATGAGACTCTGTGGTTATGGTGTATTTTCCAGTGTCAGGCCAAGGGGCTCCATGCTACGTCTGTTTCTGTAGTGTAGTGGTTATCACGTTCGCTTAACACGCGAAAGGTCCCCAGCTCGAAACTGGGCAGAAACAACTTTCTATGTCTCAATTCTTTTCCAACAGAGTGAGGTCAGAATGTTCTGGCAGACAATGTTTGTGACTCATAGCATCTCCATTCGCCATTGCTGTCATTCACAGTGAGTGTGATTTTGCAGATGCGGTGGCAACTTTGAGAAAAATTTGGGATGGCAAACTTTCCATTATCTCTCAGTCTGTCACTGCTTTGTTCTGTCACACTCAAGCTCAAGCCAAGGTCATGCAAGGCTCATCCCAGGGGTTTGAAAGGAGACACCAGCAAAGAGAGGAACCTCCCAAATGGAAGCAGCATTAGAGATTCTGAACTGCTTGTGGAACAGAAGACCGAGGTATCCTATGTAGCTTGTTGCTTCTCTTTGTGAGAGATTTGGGACAGTAAGCTATACTTCAGTTTTCACTAAGAACTCTATGTAACAAATTCCTAACATTTGGATGTGGCTCCTCTAATGAGAAAAACAAATGGGACCCAACATGTATTGTGGTCAGCAGAGTGCTTTGTGCCATGTCAGTTCGTAGTGTAGTGGTATCACGTTCTTACAGCGAAGGTCCCAGCTCGAATGGGCAGAAACATCTTTTCGATATGCTTTGTCAACACTTGGACCAACTTCTGGTTCCATTGATATATGGTTCAGACGTGGTTTTCAGGATCATGAAGACATCACACTGTGTTTCACAGTGAGAGTGTTTTGAAGAGTGGTGCAACTTGAGAAAATTAGGGATGGCAAGGCTCATCCCAGGGGTTTGAAAGGAGACACCAGCAAAGAGAGGAACCTCCCAAATGAAAGCAGCATTACAGATTCTGAACTGTTTGTGGAACAGAAGATCATGATACCCTATGGTTCTTTGCTTTCTTCAGATCCAGAGGGACTTGCAGCCCCATGTGAAAGAAACTTAGGTTTGATAAGTTCTGTTCCACAAGTGAGGCAGTGTCCTCAAGAGGGACCCGGAGGGCAGTCCAGTACAAGGGCAGAGAGCCCCTGGCAGAAGCATCACATTCTGTAGGGTTATTTCAACATATCCTATCAGACCAGGTCATATGTTATGATCCCAAAGACAAAGCTGGAGGACATTGCCTGGGATAAAGGTCAAGTGGACGACCTGGCTCAGCCCATGCCATTTAGGCTATTAAGGCCCAGTTGGGATCAGCATTCATCCCAAGTGCGGTATACTCTGAGCATATATGAAACCTTTGCAAATTGAGGGAACACAAAGTTGCCAATGTAAGTCCTCAGTCCTTTTCGAAATCCAGTTTACTGGAGTAGAAAGCCAGTACAACAAAAGATTTGTCATCATCCCCCCAACAGAAAGAGTACAATGTAATAAAAGTCAGAACAGCGCCCCCTTTCTTTAGACATGGCCGAGTTTGGCAGTGAAGCATTCCTCGTTAGTATAGTGGCAAGTATCTCCGCCTGTCACGCGGAAGACCGGGGTTCGATTCCCCGACGAGGAGTCCATCTGTGTTTTCTGCTCAATCTTCACTACAGGACAAATCAGAAGTAATGCTCCAGTATGCAGCTCTCAAGGGTAGGCTTTGCTCCCATCCCCCATAACAACTGCCTTCAACCAGTGGTAACAGTGGTACCCGGATGACAACAATATCATAACAACCACACACAACCTGCCTGCTCTCTTTGAGAATGGGTCACATATTCCCACCGTCAGATTGAGTCTAAACTATTTGCTGGTTGCTTGCACGTAAGGCGTGTACCTCAACAGTGATTGAGCCACTTGCTCACAGTGAACATTGAGCTTTTACTCTATTTGCGAATTCAGTCCAGTTTTGAATCTCTCTTCTGAAATCTCAAAGGACTCCTTGTAGCAAATTGTTATCAATTGGATTTGGCTCCTCTCAGAAAAACACTTATGAGACTCTGTGGTTATGGTGTATTTTCCAGTGTCAGGCCAAGGTGGTCCATGCTACGTCTGTTTCTGTAGTGTAGTGGTTATCACGTTCGCTTAACACGCGAAAGGTCCCCAGCTCGAAACTGGGCAGAAACAACTTTCTATGTCTCAATTCTTTTCCAACAGAGTGAGGTCAGAATGTTCTGGCAGACAATGTTTGTGACTCATAGCATCTCCATTCGCCATTGCTGTCATTCACAGTGAGTGTGATTTTGCAGATGCGGTGGCAACTTTGAGAAAAATTTGGGATGGCAAACTTTCCATTATCTCTCAGTCTGTCACTGCTTTGTCTGTCACACTCAAGCTCAAGCCAAGGTCATGCAAGGCTCATCCCAGAGGTTTGAAAGGAGACACCAGCAAAGAGAGGAACCTCCCAAATGGAAGCAGCATTAGAGATTCTGAACTGCTTGTGGAACAGAAGACCGAGGTATCCTATGTAGCTTGTTGCTTCTCTTTGTTGAGAGATTTGGGACAGTAAGCTATACTTCAGTTTTCACTAAGAACTCTATGTAACAAATTCCTAACATTTGGATGTGGCTCCTCTAATGAGAAAAACAAATGGGACCCACAACATGTATTGTGGGTCAAGCAGAGGTGCTTTGTGCCATGTCAGTTTTCTGTAGTTGTAGTGGTTATCACGTTCGCTTCACACGCGAAAGGTCCCCAGCTCGAAACTGGGCAAACAATCTTTTGCGATATGCTTTAGTCAAACGACTTGGGACCCAACTTCTGTTCTCCATTTGATATACTGGGTTTACAGAGACTGTGGTTCCAAGGATCCATGAAGACAATCACACTTGATGTTTTTCACAGTGAGAGTGTTTTTGAAGATGTGGTGGCAACTTTGAGAAAATTAGGGATGGCAAGGCTCATCCCAGGGGTTTGAAAGGAGACACCAGCAAGAGAGAGAACCTCCCAATGAAAGCAGCATTACAGATTCTGAACTGTTTGTGGAACAGAAGATCATGATACCCTATGGTTCTTTGCTTTCTTCAGATCCAGAGGGACTTGCAGCCCCATGTGAAAGAAACTTAGGTTTGATAAGTTCTGTTCCACAAGTGAGGCAGTGTCCTCAAGAGGGACCCGGAGGGCAGTCCAGTACAAGGGCAGAGAGCCCCTGGCAGAAGCATCACATTCTGTAGGGTTATTTCAACATATCCTATCAGACCAGGTCATATGTTATGATCCCAAAGACAAAGCTGGAGGACATTGCCTGGGATAAAGGTCAAGTGGACGACCTGGCTCAGCCCATGCCATTTAGGCTATTAAGGCCCAGTTGGGATCAGCATTCATCCCAAGTGCGGTATACTCTGAGCATATATGAAACCTTTGCAAATTGAGGGAACACAAAGTTGCCAATGTAAGTCCTCAGTCCTTTTCGAAATCCAGTTTACTGGAGTAGAAAGCCAGTACAAACAAAAGATTTGTCATCATCCCCCCAACAGAAAGAGTACAATGTAATAAAAGTCAGAACAGCGCCCCCTTTCTTTAGACATGGCCGAGTTTGGCGTGAAGCATTCCTCGTTAGTATAGTGGCAAGTATCTCCGCCTGTCCGCGGAAGACCGGGGTTCGATTCCCCGACGAGGAGTCCATCTGTGTTTTCTGCTCAATCTTCACTACAGGACAAATCAGAAGTAATGCTCCAGTATGCAGCTCTCAAGGGTAGGCTTTGCTCCCATCCCCCATAACAACTGCCTTCAACCATGGTAACAGTGGTACCCGGATGACAACAATATCATAACAACCACACACAACCTGCCTGCTCTCTTTGAGAATGGGTCACATATTCCCACCGTCAGATTGAGTCTAAACTATTTGCTGGTTGCTTGCACGTAAGGCGTGTACCTCAACAGTGATTGAGCCACTTGCTCACAGTGAACATTGAGCTTTTACTCTATTTGCGAATTCAGTCCAGTTTTGAATCTCTCTTCTGAAATCTCAAAGGACTCCTTGTAGCAAATTGTTATCAATTGGATTTGGCTCCTCTCAGAAAAACACTTATGAGACTCTGTGGTTATGGTGTATTTTCCAGTGTCAGGCCAAGGTGGTCCATGCTACGTCTGTTTCTGTAGTGTAGTGGTTATCACGTTCGCTTAACACGCGAAAGGTCCCCAGCTCGAAACTGGGCAGAAACAACTTTCTATGTCTCAATCTTTTCCAACAGAGTGAGGTCAGAATGTTCTGGCAGACAATGTTTGTGACTCATAGCATCTCCATTCGCCATTGCTGTCATTCACAGTGAGTGTGATTTTGCAGATGCGGTGGCAACTTTGAGAAAAATTTGGGATGGCAAACTTTCCATTATCTCTCAGTCTGTCACTGCTTTGTCTGTCACACTCAAGCTCAAGCCAAGGTCATGCAAGGCTCATCCCAGGGGTTTGAAAGGAGACACCAGCAAAGAGAGGAACCTCCCAAATGGAAGCAGCATTAGAGATTCTGAACTGCTTGTGGAACAGAAGACCGAGGTATCCTATGTAGCTTGTTGCTTCTCTTTGTGAGAGATTTGGGACAGTAAGCTATACTTCAGTTTTCACTAAGAACTCTATGTAACAAATTCCTAACATTTGGATGTGGCTCCTCTAATGAGAAAACAAATGGACCCAACATGTATTTGTGGTCAAGCAGAGGTGCTTTGTGCCATGTCAGTTTCTGTAGTGTAGTGGTTATCACGTTCGCTTCACACGCGAAAGGTCCCCAGCTCGAAACTGGGCAGAAACATCTTTTTGCGATTATGCTTTAGTCAAACGACTTGGGACCCAACTTCTGTGTCTCCATTTGATATACTGGGTTTCAGAGACTGTGGTTCCAAGGATCCATGAAGACAATCACACTTGATGTTTTTCACAGTGAGAGTGTTTTTGAAGATGTGGTGGCAACTTTGAGAAAAATTAGGGATGGCAAGGCTCATCCCAGGGGTTTTGAAAGGAGACACCAGCAAAGAGAGGAACCTCCCAATGAAAGCAGCATTACAGATTCTGAACTGTTTGTGGAACAGAAGATCATGATACCCTATGGTTCTTTGCTTTCTTCAGATCCAGAGGGACTTGCAGCCCCATGTGAAAGAAACTTAGGTTTGATAAGTTCTGTTCCACAAGTGAGGCAGTGTCCTCAAGAGGGACCCGGAGGGCAGTCCAGTACAAGGGCAGAGAGCCCCTGGCAGAAGCATCACATTCTGTAGGGTTATTTCAACATATCCTATCAGACCAGGTCATATGTTATGATCCCAAAGACAAAGCTGGAGGACATTGCCTGGGATAAAGGTCAAGTGGACGACCTGGCTCAGCCCATGCCATTTAGGCTATTAAGGCCCAGTTGGGATCAGCATTCATCCCAAGTGCGGTATACTCTGAGCATATATGAAACCTTTGCAAATTGAGGGAACACAAAGTTGCCAATGTAAGTCCTCAGTCCTTTTCGAAATCCAGTTTACTGGAGTAGAAAGCCAGTACAACAAAGATTTGTCATCATCCCCCCAACAGAAAGAGTACAATGTAATAAAAGTCAGAACAGCGCCCCCTTTCTTTAGACATGCCGAGTTTGGCCGTGAAGCATTCCTCGTTAGTATAGTGGCAAGTATCTCCGCCTGTCACGCGGAAGACCGGGGTTCGATTCCCCGACGAGGAGTCCATCTGTGTTTTTCGCTCAATCTTCACTACAGGACAAATCAGAAGTAATGCTCCAGTATGCAGCTCTCAAGGGTAGGCTTTGCTCCCATCCCCCATAACAACTGCCTTCAACCAGTGGTAACAGTGGTACCCGGATGACAACAATATCATAACAACCACACACAAACTGCCTGCTCTCTTTGAGAATGGGTCACATATTCCCACCGTCAGATTGAGTCTAAACTATTTGCTGGTTGCTTGCACGTAAGGCGTGTACCTCAACAGTGATTGAGCCACTTGCTCACAGTGAACATTGAGCTTTTACTCTATTTGCGAATTCAGTCCAGTTTTGAATCTCACTTCTGAAATCTCAAAAGACTCCTTGTAGCAAATTGTTATCAATTGGATTTGGCTCCTCTCAGAAAAACACTTATGAGACTCTGTGGTTATGGTGTATTTTCCAGTGTCAGGCCAAGGGGCTCCATGCTACGTCTGTTTCTGTAGTGTAGTGGTTATCACGTTCGCTTAACACGCGAAAGGTCCCCAGCTCGAAACTGGGCAGAAACAACTTTCTATGTCTCAATTCTTTTCCAACAGAGTGAGGTCAGAATGTTCTGGCAGACAATGTTTGTGACTCATAGCATCTCCATTCGCCATTGCTGTCATTCACAGTGAGTGTGATTTTGCAGATGCGGTGGCAACTTTGAGAAAAATTTGGGATGGCAAACTTTCCATTATCTCTCAGTCTGTCACTGCTTTGTCTGTCACACTCAAGCTCAAGCCAAGGTCATGCAAGGCTCATCCCAGGGGTTTGAAAGGAGACACCAGCAAAGAGAGGAACCTCCCAAATGGAAGCAGCATTAGAGATTCTGAACTGCTTGTGGAACAGAAGACCGAGGTATCCTATGTAGCTTGTTGCTTCTCTTTGTGAGAGATTTGGGACAGTAAGCTATACTTCAGTTTTCACTAAGAACTCTATGTAACAAATTCCTAACATTTGGATGTGGCTCCTCTAATGAGAAAAACAAATGGGACCCAACATGTATTTGTGGGTCAAGCAGAGGTGCTTTGTGCCATGTCAGTTTCTGTAGTGTAGTGGTTATCACGTTCGCTTCACACGCGAAAGGTCCCCAGCTCGAAACTGGGCAGAAACATCTTTGTGCGATGATGCTTTAGTCAAACGACTTGGGACCCAACTTTTGTGTCTCCATATGATATACTGTGTTTCAGAGACTGTTGTTCGAAGGATCCATGAAGACAATCACAGTGAGAGTGTTTTTGAAGATGTGGTGGCGCGAGTGGCAGCCTTTCCACGTAGCTCCGTTGTCTCGTGTCTTTTTTAGCTTTTTTAAGTTTGTTTGTCCTTTTTTTACACTTGCTTTTGTGTAGTTATATTTATATCCTATGGATACACGCACGGATCGACTGCAACAGGGCAGTCAGGACCTTGTTTACACGAGGGACCAGCTGATCGCGCTGCGGTCAGGAAATCATGCCGGCGCAGTTCACCCGATACCTGAGGAGCTGGTGAGGCGCTATCGTGGAAGCAGAGCTGGCGCGCTGGTGAAGGCGAGGCGCCTGCAGAAGCGGTGGAGGTTCAAACCGGCTATTCCTTCGTGTGTGATGGGGAATGTAAACTCGCTGGCCAACAAAACAGATGAGCTGGCAGCCTTGGTGATGAACGTGAAGCTGTACAGGGAGTGCAGCTTACTGTGCCTCACGGAGACCTGGCTAACTAGCAACATCCCGGACCACAACGTGGATCTTCCTGGCTTCAGCATGGTGAGAGCGGACAGAGACCTTAAGCTAAGTGGCAAACGGAAAGGAGGGGGGCTTGCACTTTATGTGAACATTAGGTGGTGCAAACCAGGGCATGTGACTGTTAAAAAGACCATCTGTTGCCCGGACATCGAAGTGTTAGCTGTGAGCCTCCGTCCGTATTACATGCCCAGGGAATTCTCGCACGCCATTGTTGTGTGTGTCTACATTCCTCCACGAGCTACGGCCGAAATCGCGTGTGACACCATCTACTCCGTCATTGCTGGGCTCCAGACTCAACATCCTGAGGCCTTCATTGCAATTTCGGGGATTTCAACCATGTAACTCTGGACTCCACTCTGCCTGCTTTTCACCAGTTTGTGTCTTGCCAACAAGGAAGAACAGGACAATTGACTTGATGTATGCTAACGTGAAGGACGCATACAAAGCCACACCACTTCCCCCCCTGGGGAAATCAGATCATAATCTGGTTTTCTTGCAACCCAAATATACTCCAAACATGCGCAGACAACCAACCACCACACTCTCCTTCAGGAATTGGTCTCCTGAGGCAGAGGATGCCCTCAGAGACTGCTTTGAGTCAACTGACTGGAGCGTGCTGCAGGACTCTTTTGGGGGGACATTGATGGGGTCACAGACTGCACTACTGACTACCTGAACTTCTGCATGGACATTGTCGCTCCCACTAGAACGGTGCACTGCTTCCCTAACAACAAGCCCTGGATTACCAGTAATGTCAAACATCTCCTCAACAAGAAAAAAAGGGCATTCAAAGAGGGGGACCAGGCTGAGCGGCAGCGCGTTCAGGGAGAGCTGAAGACCATGCTGAAAGAGGCAAAGGACTCCTACAGAAGGAAGGTGGAGCAGAAGCTGCAGGAGAACAACATGAGAGAGGTGTGGGATGGCATGAAAACCATCACAGGCTGCAAGAAGAGCAGCTGCACTGTTGAGGGGATGTGGTGAGAGCAAACCAGTTAAACCACTTCTACAATAGGTTTGACTGTTTAACACCTAGTCCTGCATCCCCCCCTCCATCCCCCCCGCCAGCCCCATCTGCTGCTGTTACCTGCTCACTGCAGGCCACAACCCCCTCACCCTCACATCCCAGAGATCCACCCCTCCCCCTGCTCGGACCACAGCCAGTGTGGCCCCACTCACTCAGGCTTCCAGCCCTCTGCTATTATCCACAGCTGCACCCCTCTCCCAGGTGACCCCACAGAGGCCCCCCCTTCCCCCTACCATCACGGCGGAGCAGGTCACAGGAGAGCTGAGGAGACTGCGCCCTAGGAAAGCAGCCGGCCCTGATGGAGTGTGTCCTAGACTCCTCAAGGCATGTGCGGTGGAACTGGGGGAGCCTCTGCAGCATCTCTTCAACCTGAGCCTCCACCTGGGTAAGGTCCCTGCGCTGTGGAAAACATCCTGCCTCAGCCCCGTTCCGAAGAAGCCACACCCCAGTGTGATGAACGACTACAGGCCAGTCGCCTTAACATCACACATCTCAAATCAGAATCAGAATCAGAATCAGGTTTATTGGCCAAGTAAGTTTGCACAAACAGGGAATTTGACTCGGTAAAGTGGCTCTCAGTTTGCTTACACAGAATACACATCACAAAACAAAACAGTACAATACGAACAGTCACAAAAACAATACAAAATACAAACAGTGCGACAGTCTAAGAAAAAAGTGCAGGTGTAACACGGTCTGTGTATTACGGTTATACAGTGAAGTGAAATAAGATAATCAAATTAAAAATAATTATAATATATATTATATATAATATAATATAATTTAATTTCGGGAGAAACTGTACAGTGGTTATTTAAAAAAATCCAGGGTTATTGCACAGTGTCAATGGGTTGGCTGTTCAGAAGTGAGACAGCGAGAGGGAAGAAACTGTTTTTGTGCCTGGAGGTTTTGGTTAACAGAGATCTGTAGCGCCCCCCAAAACCTGAACGATTCCAAAAGCCAACACGGTACTTTTTATATGGGGGAGGGGGTGCAGTGCTGGGGGCTCCTTTTCCTTTGAAGCCCAATTCTTTTCTCCACGGTTTTGAGTGTATTAAAACTCTAGGTTGTTTCGACCGCACCACGGGGGCCCCGCTGTTCGATTTCCTGCCTGATGAGCCCTCATAATTTTCCCGGGATGAGGCCGATGACTGAAGTGTTTTTTTAAAATTTGGGGGTTTTAAAACAGGGGGGTTTTTCCTGGGGTTTTCATTTCGTTCTTTTGGAAAGAAGAAAAAGAAAGGTGGGGAGGGGGGGAACCTCCCGGGGGCACCATGCTAAAGGGACCGGGTGCTGGGGAATGTTATTTCACCCAGCCTCCCCTGCTTTTTCCCTGACTTTTCAGGAAGTTTTTTTGACCCAAACTGAGGGTGGAGGCAGGCACAGTGAGTGGATGAGTTTGGGGGAGGAGGACTTCGGGGATGATGGTTTTTTTAAAACCCCACTAAAGGGTCCACAAACAGCATCCTTGCATAGGTCCCGGGGGGTCGAGGTGTTGCGGGAAAGGAAGTGAAACCCCATTTTTACAGCTTTCATCCATGACCTTTTTGGGCCCGGTAAGCAAACTCCCGGGGGGCCAGCGGGGGGGCCCCGGGGGTTGCCCTTCAGAGGGGTTTTTTAACACCATTTCTTTCGAGGGATTTCGGGACCACAGAGCCCGGGGGGGAGGGGGCCCGAAAGTCTTTTAGCCCCCGTGATGCAATGTTTTTTTGGGACTGGGATTTTTGGTTGGAGCTTTTGGAAAAAGGGGGGCCCCCACACAGTTCCAGAGATCTGTTGAAGATCCGGGGGAAAGGGGGGGCCAAAGGCTGCTCGCACGGGGTTTTTCAGACAGGGGGGTGACACACCGTCGGGCCTGCGCTTTCCTTGTTTTCCCCTTTTCTAAAAAGAGCTGGCACACACCCCCTTAAACGATCGTCAGTGCCGTGGGGAAAGGGGGGGGGGGGGAGGTGATAACAGGCGGTGCAGATGTTTTGGGGGGTTTCGGGTTGGAGCAGATGAAGGGGGTGAATGTGGGGTCAAAAACCTGCATTTAGAACACTTTTCAGATCCTCACCATTTTGGGGGGTTTTCCCTGGGGGGGGGGGGGGTTTTCCGGGGTTGGTGATGTCCCTCAGGCCTCTCCCACTTTAGCCGGGGGGGGGTTTTTGAAAAACCCTTTTTTTTTACCCCTTTTTTTAGGAGCTTCTCTTTGCTCTCTGATCTCCTTAGTCAGGGGTTTTCTGGCCTGGTTTTTTCGGATCCGTCCCCACCCTGAAGGCCCCCTCTTTTGGCCCCTTTACGAAAAGCCGCTTGAGTTTTTGTGAACCACGGGTTTTTTGTTATTTAAAAATGCAGTACGTTTTTTGGGGGGGACGCAAAATTCCTTCACAAAAAAAAGGGTATATGAGTCAAGTGTCCTATTTTGGGCCGTGAGTAGATGCGCCCCCAAAAAAAATCCAGTCATGCAGTTCCCCAAAAAAAAGGGTGTAGCTCCAGCTTTGACTCCTTGGTTTCCCTTTTTCCCCCTGTTTTTACCACAGGCTTTGTAGATTTTAGTTTTTGCCTGTTAAACTTGGGAGGGGGGTTTTAAGCAGGGAGTGTGGGAAAAGTCCCCCAAAGGGTTTCAGGGGGGAAAAGAGGAAAATTTCATTTTTTAAAGTTTTGTGCAATTTGGGCCATGTGTTTTTTGCCCTTTTTTTGGGGGGAAAACTTAAAAAGTGTCCGTATTTTGGCAGTTCACGGGTGAGGGGAAAAAGCTTGGGGTTTTTAAACCCCAAAAGGTAAACAAAAATTTAGTCCGGGTGGTTTTCCCCCCCGTGCTGGTAATTGGGCCGCCGGGGCCGCCCCTTTCTTCGCTAACGCAGGGGTTGAGGTGGTTGAGACACCGACCGAATGAAAAAAGGGGAAAAAATCCCGCGGTTTATGAATGGGGTTTTCAGTTAATGGAGGGTGGCTTTCCGTGAGGATGAATCTTCCATAGCACTGTGGCCTCTGTACACCAACTTGTGTTATTTTTTAAAAGCAAAATTCCTTCCCCCCCTCGTTTTCCCCCCTTAAATTTTCCCTTTTGAAGGGATGCTGTCAGGGATGGACTCAAACCCAAACCAGGTTTTAGTGGCACAGGGGGAAAGATCCAGATAAAAACCCCGTTTTCTTTTTTAGGAGCAGCAGCTCGTCCCTTTTTTTGGGGAGGGGAGGGGGACATTTGCCAGGGGTAAAAGCCGGGGGCGGAGTTTCGGGAAAACCCCCCCCTTTTCGCAGTCTAACGCGCTCCCGGGCCCTATGAGAAACCCTGGAACGGGCTGTACTCCACATCCCCAAAAACCCCCCCGGGACGCCAAAGCACTTGACCCGCCCTTTTCAGTTTGCCCACCAAAGGGGGGGAAAGGGGGGTGGAAAATGCCACACCTCCCTTTTTGCACAGGGCACACCTTTTCTGGAAAGGGGAAAAAATTTTGGGTTTTGGGAATAAAAATTTTTTGGGGTTTTTTCCAGTGCCCTTTAAAAAACCCTCCACCCCCCTTTGACGGGGTAAAAGCCCCGGGAAAGGGGTTTGGGGGACGCCCCCCCTGGGTCCGGGTTTCCCGCTCCCCCAAAGAGCCCAAAAATTTTATAAAACTGAAGGCCCGTTCTCTGGGGACGGTTTTTGGGGCAGCCCGGGGGCCCCCCCAAAAAAGGGGCTGTCCCCCTCACCCCTTTCCCCCTTTCACCCCTTTTTTCCCCCCTTTTTTTTTTTCACCTAAACCCCCCCGGAGTCCTGCCACATCCAGAAATTCTCTGATGACTCTGCAATTGGGGGGATGTATCAGGGATGGCAAGGAGGGGGAGTAAGAAGCCAGGTGGACAGCTTTGTGCAGTGGTGAAAGGCACAACCACTGCAGCTGAACAACACCAAGACCAAGGAGATGGTGGTGGACTTCAGGAGGTCTCAGCCTCCTCTGCTTCCAGTCTCCATCGAGGGGGTCGGTGTGGAGGTGGTCAACACCTTCAAATACTTAGGAGTACATATGGACAATAAACTGGACTGGTCAGCCAACGTGGATGCAATCTACAAAAAGGGTCAGAGCGGCTCTACTTCCTGAGGCGGCTGAGGTCCTTCAACATCTGCAACAAACTCCTGCGCATGTTCTACCAGTCTGTTGTTGCCAGCGTCCTTTTTATGCTGTGGTGTGCTGGGGAGGCAGCATGAAGAAGAGGGATGCGGGGCGACTGGACAGGCTGGTGAGGAAGGCGGGAGCTGTTGTTGGCTCTGAACTGGACTGCCTCACAGCAGTGGCGGAGAGCAGGACCCTGAGTAGGTTGCGGACTATCTTGGACAATGAGCACCACCCACTACACAGAACTCTCATCGGACAGAGGAGCATATTTAGTGGCAGGACTTCTGTCACTGTCATGCTCATCAGACAGGCTGAGGAGGTCCTTTGTTCCCAGGGCCATTCAGCTTTATAACACCATGCTGAAGAGGGGGGGGGGGGGGGGGGGATGATCTTCCCTGCATGAGTCTACCTCAGTCTGCCCTCCCCTTCTCTACTCTCTACTCTTCTCATCTCATTATTATATTGTCCATCCCTTTACTGGCTTTACCCCATGCACGGACTTTACCACTACTTATTCTTATATATTTATATATCTATATATGTATATATTTTAGTTGTTTTATATATATATATATATATATATTTTATTGTACTTTTCCACTCCAGCAGCACAAGAACACTTCCCTACTGGACACTGACACAATCACATTATTGCATCCCATTCCTGTATCTGTATATATATTCTCCGTATGTGATTTATGTATGTATGTCAGTGTGGTGTTTAAGTGTTAACTGCATAAGCTACTGGATGATCCAAATTTCCCTCGGGATTAATAAAGTATCCATCTATCTATCTATCTATCTATCCCAGGGGTTACAAAGGAGACACCAGCAAAGAGAAGAACCTCCCAAATGAAAGCAGCATTACAGATACACTTATGAGACTCTGTGGTTATGGTGTATTTTCCAGTGTCAGGCCAAGGTGTTCCATGCTACGTCTGTTTCTGTAGTGTAGTGGTTATCACGTTCGCTTAACACGCGAAAGGTCCGCAGCTCGAAACTGGGCAGAAACAACTTTCTATGTCTCAATTCTTTTCCAACAGAGTGAGGTCAGAATGTTCTGGCAGACAATGTTTGTGACTCATAGCATCTCCATTCGCCATTGCTGTCATTCACAGTGAGTGTGATTTTGCAGATGCGGTGGCAACTTTGAGAAAAATTTGGGATGGCAAACTTTCCATTATCTCTCAGTCTGTCACTGCTTTGTCTGTCACACTCAAGCTCAAGCCAAGGTCATGCAAGGCTCATCCCAGGGGTTTGAAAGGAGACACCAGCAAAGAGAGGAACCTCCCAAATGGAAGCAGCATTAGAGATTCTGAACTGCTTGTGGAACAGAAGACCGAGGTATCCTATGTAGCTTGTTGCTTCTCTTTGTGAGAGATTTGGGACAGTAAGCTATACTTCAGTTTTCACTAAGAACTCTATGTAACAAATTCCTAACATTTGGATGTGGCTCCTCTAATGAGAAAAACAAATGGGACCCAACATGTATTTGTGGGTCAAGCAGAGGTGCTTTGTGCCATGTCAGTTTCTGTAGTGTAGTGGTTATCACGTTCGCTTCACACGCGAAAGGTCCCCAGCTCGAAACTGGGCAGAAACATCTTTTTGCGATTATGCTTTAGTCAAATGACTTGGGACCCAACTTCTGTGTCTCCAGTTGATATACTGGGTTTCAGAGACTGTGGTTCCAAGGATCCATGAAGACAATCACACTTGATGTTTTTCACAGTGAGAGTGTTTTTGAAGATGTGGTGGCAACTTTGAGAAAAATTAGGGATGGCAAGGCTCATCCCAGGGGTTTGAAAGGAGACACCAGCAAAGAGATGAACCTCCCAAATGAAAGCAGCATTACAGATTTTGAACTGTTTGTGGAACAGAAGATCATGATACCCTATGGTTCTTTGCTTTCTTCAGATCCAGAGGGACTTGCAGCCCCATGTGAAAGAAACTTAGGTTTGATAAGTTCTGTTCCACAAGTGAGGCAGTGTCCTCAAGAGGGACCCGGAGGGCAGTCCAGTACAAGGGCAGAGAGCCCCTGGCAGAAGCATCACATTCTGTACGGTTATTTCAACATATCCTATCAGACCAGGTCATATGTTATGATCCCAAAGACAAAGCTGGAGGACATTGCCTGGGATAAAGGTCAAGTGGACGACCTGGCTCAGCCCATGCCATTTAGGCTATTAAGGCCCAGTTGGGATCAGCATTCACCCCAAGTGCGGTATACTCTGAGCATATATGAAACCTTTGCAAATTGAGGGAACACAAAGTTGCCAATGTAAGTCCTCAGTCCTTTTCGAAATCCAGTTTACTGGAGTAGAAAGCCAGTACAACAAAATATTTGTCATCATCCCCCCAACAGAAAGAGTACAATGTAATAAAAGTCAGAACAGCGCCCCCTTTCTTTAGACATGGCCGAGTTTGGCCATGAAGCATTCCTCGTTAGTATAGTGGCAAGTATCTCCGCCTGTCACGCGGAAGACCGGGGTTCGATTCCCCGACGAGGAGTCCATCTGTGTTTTCTGCTCAATCTTCACTACAGGACAAATCAGAAGTAATGCTCCAGTATGCAGCTCTCAAGGGCAGGCTTTGCTCCCATCCCCCATAACAACTGCCTTCAACCAGTGGTAACAGTGGTACCCGGATGACAACAATATCATAACAACCACACACAACCTGCCTGCTCTCTTTGAGAATGGGTCACATATTCCCACCGTCAGATTGAGTCTAAACTATTTGCTGGTTGCTTGCACGTAAGGCGTGTACCTCAACAGTGATTGAGCCACTTGCTCACAGTGAACATTGAGCTTTTACTCTATTTGCGAATTCAGTCCAGTTTTGAATCTCTCTTCTGAAATCTCAAAGGACTCCTTGTAGCAAATTGTTATCAATTGGATTTGGCTCCTCTCAGAAAAACACTTATGAGACTCTGTGGTTATGGTGTATTTTCCAGTGTCAGGCCAAGGTGGTCCATGCTACGTCTGTTTCTGTAGTGTAGTGGTTATCACGTTCGCTTAACACGCGAAAGGTCCCCAGCTCGAAACTGGGCAGAAACAACTTTCTATGTCTCAATTCTTTTCCAACAGAGTGAGGTCAGAATGTTCTGGCAGACAATGTTTGTGACTCATAGCATCTCCATTCGCCATTGCTGTCATTCACAGTGAGTGTGATTTTGCAGATGCGGTGGCAACTTTGAGAAAAATTTGGGATGGCAAACTTTCCATTATCTCTCAGTCTGTCACTGCTTTGTCTGTCACACTCAAGCTCAAGCCAAGGTCATGCAAGGCTCATCCCAGGGGTTTTGAAAGGAGACACCAGCAAAGAGAGGAACCTCCC
>VCHM03000214.1:5000-23764 GCA_006182925.3 Reinhardtius hippoglossoides
ATTAATCATAATGTGCAGTTATTGATCGCCTGCCCTCTTTATTCTCCAGTCATCTGATCAATAAGTACAAGTCTTCTCTGCTCTTTACATCAACACAACGTTCTCATCTCTCTCTCACACACACACACACACACACACACACACACACACACACACACACACAGTAACATGTATGATGTGAATACCTGAATGGACCAATCAGAAGTGAGCGACGCTGTGAATACTTCAGCGGAAGGTTACATCTCCTGAGGCGTGACAAGGCTGAGACCTGACCACACGTCTCACACACAAACACACACACACACACGTTCATTCCGTTGTGTCTGCTGTATGATGGCGTGTAGCTGTTGCCATGGTTACTGTGACCTCACTGACGTGTGTGTCATGTTAACGCGTTAACGTGCCGGGAAAGTTGCTGATATGAAAACCGAACACGCAGTGTGACCTTTGACCTTTAAGGGGGTCACGCCCGGCGATGTTACCACGGAAACAGGCATTTTCCACACTGAAGTAATTTCCACTCAGCTGTGTGTCTTTGTTTTGTTGCTGTTGTTGATGAGTGAGACAACACGACGACAACAGATCAACATCATGCTCCTTGGTTTCTCCTCCTCTGCTGCTCAGCCTGGTGGAAAGATAACGAGTGATTTGTTGTCGTTCAAGATTAAAACGCTGCTTTGTACAAAGTCGACAAACAGTCGTATCTTTGTTACTTTGTCGTCTACGATGTACAACACAACACAACCCGCTGGCGTCCTCCATTTCACGAGCAGGTCTGATAGGTCATTCTGAAAGTGAGCGCCCTCTGCTGGATCACGAAACTACTTCGGACAATTTTCTGGAAGGTATATTTTAAATTCAGTCAAATCAAACACTCATAAATATCAGTCTGATTATTCTCATCCTGAATTATTCTCTGAGAAATCAGATCAAATATTCAAATTAAGCTTTTATCTCACAATGTTAACGATTCACTAATTTTTCACAAATTTTAGAGCCTTTTTATAGGGTCCCAGCTTTTTTTCGTTTTATGAGACGTTGTATAGAGGAAAATAAAAGAAGAGTACTTCAATTTGCCAGGTATTGTTGTACTTTAATACATTTTCATGAGAAGTATTTTTTATCAGGTATATTAGTTATATATAGTTTTGGTGTTGCTAATTTTACGCTAGTGTTCTAGGGTTAAAGAAAGAGATAAAAAACTTCTGGATCTGCACCAAATGTCCCGACTTGTTCTCTGACTCGAAACATCTGCTGATCACGAACAGGTTAACGAGCTTACTAACAAACTCCCACACGTCGGAATGAATGTTGGAATAAAAGGTGACCTTTGAATCTGAACAGAAACTGAATCTGATCGAAAAGATCAGAAAAACAAACAAAATCAATGAAATCAGGTCAAAATCGTCTCTGGTCCCCATTTGACTGTAAACTCTCACCTTTCACTCACACACATACACACATGTTTGTACTTCTATGTTAGTGAGGACACTAACCCTAAACCAGGTCTTAGCCCCAAACAGTCCATTAAAGGGGGGGGGCTCACAGAGTGAGGACCGGCCAAAAGGTCCTCACAAAGAGATCTGTACAAGAGCACACACACACACTCACACACACTGGGTGGAGCTGCAATCGTCTTCACTTAAAAACTCTTCCTCTCTTTTCATGCCCCCTCCCCCACTATCTCTCTCTCTCTCTCTGCCAGTGTGTGTGATGCTCTCTCGCCCTCTCTCTCTCTGAAGTATGTGCGGCTGAATGAAACCATCTGGTCCTGATCAGGAGAACGACTGTGGTTTCCTCTGCTCGCTCGCTCTCCGCTCGCCCGACCACTCTCACTTCATGTTTCATTCGCTCACTCTCAGCACACACACACACACACACACACACACACACACACACACACACACACACACACACACACACACACACACACACACACACACACACACACACACACACACACACACACACACACACACACACACACGCTCAGGAGCAACAGACAGCGGAGACGTCACTGAGGTCATCGACGTGATGAGCTGCGGCGATTCGTCGCTGATCAGAATCTACACATGAAACAGTTATTGATCAGTTTCATCGTCTGGTTCAAACTGAAACACACACATGAAACAGACGTGATGAAAATAACACGCATGTTGATTCTGGTGAAGTGTGAGAGAAGAAGGTCGGTTCTCCTCCTCACACAGAGACTGTGTTGTTCAGGAAGACCCAAAAACGAGAGAGCAGCTGAATGTTAAACACGCCACTGAGTCATGTTCCACACACGTGTCCGCCAAAGAACCAGAGCTGCACACAACACCACAGGACGGAGACGTCCCCCCGACAACACGGACAACAAGCAGAACTTCCACACAGATACAGAGCGGAAGGAAATAAAACTCAAACTCAAACTGGATGATTTTAAGAGAAATAAAAAAGAAACAAAAGAACATCAGAGAACATTAGAAAATGCAATGTCTGTCATTTAATGTCATTTAATGTCATTTAATGTCTGCTCTGTTCTTCATCAGAACATTCAGGTTCTAATGAAGAACACAAACATTGAGCTCAGTGAACGTTACACAACTGAGATCATCTGAAATCATCAACATCATCATGACTTCACTGATCATGTGACAACAGGTGATCATTTTCTGATCAATATATGTATTATATAATCATGTAATAATTAGTGATGTGTGATGACACTAATAAAGAAACTAGTTATTAAACCAAGTTATTAAATGACATTCAATACATTTTATTAAAGATTTTACAGTTCAAGTGTTTTTATATTCAGTCTGTGATTGTGCGTCAGACTTTGTCTTCAGGAAACAGACTTTTCCTTCCTGTCGCTGTGTGTCCATGACAAACACACACACACACACACACACACACACACACACACACACACACACACACACACACACACACACACACACACACACACACACACACACACACACACACACACACACACACACACCTTCATCGTGTCTCTTAGTGAGGACCCTCATTCCCCAGCCCCTTACCTGAACCTAAACCGGTTCTAACCTCAGACAGTTAAACTGGGTCAGAAAGTGAGGCGGCTGTAGGCTCAGAATGGTCCTCATTAAGATATCTGTACACACACACACACACACTCACTGACCCAGATCATGTGTGAGATAATGCCCCCCCAACACAGCAATTAGCAGAGTGTAACCAGGCTTCTCTAATGTGTGTGTTATTATCTGCTCGGTGTGTGTGTGTGTGTGTTTAGCCTCGCAGTTAGCCGTTAGCATGCAGTGATGCTAACACCCCACCAAAGCAAAACCTGAGAGGTGATTGGACGAGACAGGACAGGCAGGGGGTGGTGACATGTGCAGCTCCCAGCAGCACCTGGGGCTGTGTGTGTCTGTGTGTGTGTGTGTGTGTGTGTGTGTGTGTGTGTGAGAGAGTGAGAGAGTGATTGAAAGTGACAGTGGACACACACACTATGACAGACAGCAGTGGTGGCATTTAGCTGGTGACACACACACACACACACACACACACAGACACACAGACACACAGACACACACACACACACACACACACACACACACACACACACACACACACACACACACACACACACACAGACACACAGACACACAGACACACACAGATGGACAGGAAGGAAACAATGAGGGAAAATGGAGCCTGAAAAAATAAAGGCTGAGGCTGGAAGGAAAGAAGAAGTGATGGAGGAAGAGACGGAGGGAGGAGTGGTGAGGAAACAGGAAGTGATCTAGGATGACAGAAATGTACATATTTCTATATAGTTGTTTTATATAAGGTCACTGTGACCTTTGACCCCTGACACGTAATCACCCCAAGTGACAACTGATCAAATGATGAATAAATTCCCTCAGAGTGAATTGTACCAGATGAACTGAACATCCTAATATAACATTCACAGAGATGGGAGGTCACTGTGACCTTGACCTTTGACCTCCAGGCACAAAAATGGAATCAGTAAATTTTCCCGTCCAACTGAACATTTCTACCAAATTTGAAGAAATTTCCTGGAGGCGAGATATTGTGTTTATGAGAAGAGGAAAACATGAAGCAAGAGGGAGAGAAGAAGAGAAGAAGAAGAAAGCACAAGAGGGCTCATGGACGTCCACACAGACAGATGTAGACAGATGTGGACAGAGACAGATGTGGACACAGACAGATGGGGACAGATGGAGACACAGACAGATGTGGACACAGACAGATGGGGACAGATGTGGACACAGACAGATGGGGACAGAGACAGATGAGGACAGATGTGGACAGAGACAGATGTGGACAGATGTGGACAGAGACAGATGTAGACAGATGTGGACAGAGACAGATGAGGACAGATGTGGACAGAGACAGATGTAGACAGATGTGGACAGAGACAGATGAGGACAGATGTGGACAGAGACAGATGTGGACAGAGACAGATGTGGACAGAGACAGATGTGGACAGAGACAGATGTGGACACAGACAGATGTGGACAGAGACAGATGTGGACAGAGACAGATGTGGACACAGACAGATGTGGACAGAGACAGATGGGGACAGATGTGGACAGATGAGGAGACAGAAGGAAAGGAGAGACAAAGACGTGAGGAAGGAGGAAATGACCTCACTCAGTCATGTCTCTGCGTGCGTGTTCAGCTCTTTCTATCTTTGTGGGGACATTCTTTCAGGTCCTCACATGTTTCAAAGGTCTGTTTGAGGGTTTGACTCATTTCAGAGATAGAAGTTTGTGTGTGTGCGTGTGTGTGTGTATGTTTGTGTATGTTTGTGTGTGTGTGTATGTGTGTGTGCGTGTATGTGTGTGTGTGTGTGTAAACTGTGATCTCCAGCAGGAACACTAACTGGGCGCTAACAGCATTAGCGTTAGCCCAGCAAGCTAACTTGCCTCAGGCCAAACATGAATAATGCAGCAGTCAGCCCAGTGCCTCTGGCTGTGTGTGTGTGTGTGTGTGTGTGTGTGTGTGTGTGTGTGTGTGTGTGTGTGTGTGTGTGTGTGTGTGTGTGTGTGTGTGTGTGTGTGTGTGTGTGTGTGTGTGTGTGTGTGTGTGTGTGTGTGTGTGTGTGTGTTGTACTTCAGGCTGTCTATATGATGGTATTAGAATAATATGCTAATTATTAATAATTACCCTGTAACATACACACAGATTACCCCCCCCCCCCCCCCCTCTGGGCTGTAACTCCTCGTGGCGAGGAGGGGGCGGGGCAGGACTTGACATGTCGACACCACGACGACATCAGAAACAGCTTCTGAGAGCCTGACATCATCTAAAGTTCTGATGGAACCTCAGGAGGTCGAACACAGTGCGACCCAACGACCAGGTACCGCCCCCACCCCCCCGCCCCCCGCCCCCCGGCAGGTTTCCTGAACGCCGCCTGGACAAAGATCATTACAGAGAAACTAATCGATGGACGCTCAACATGACGCCCTACAGGCCCTCAGGCTCCATTTCCTCCTGTCAATCAATCCACACATTGATGAAGGATCAAACACCTGAGTGACCAGCCGGCCACAGGAGCTTCAGACTCTGACCTCTGCAGTTCCTCCGTATCTCCACAGGTGTGAAGGAGAACTCGAAGTAAACTCCGTAGCTAATTCTCCGGATTTCAGCCGGAGGTCATGTCTGAAAGGGCGATGGTTGTCGTGTGAGTGTTGATGCCAGCGGAGGCGTGAGTGTTTCCCTGTGCCCACTGTCCGTCCTCGTCAGTCAAACTGTCAACTCATCACCCAGAGGACAACAACTGTCACTGTCTCCTGTTTCAGGCTCCGTCCACATGAAGGACACGAGGAAGTTCAGCAGAGGGGGGATGATGTTGATGTTCCTTGGTTCTACAGGAACTACAGGAGATTAGGGAGAAGGTTGTTGAGGTTCTAGCATCAAGACGCTCGGTTAGTTCTTCAGTGGGTTCTAGACCTTCAGGACTTTATATGGTTCATGAACTCTGCTCTGTGAAATATCATCTGGACATGTTGTGTAGTTAGTGTTTGTGAAGCAGCAGCAGATTGTCCGGGTCAGACTCGTTCATAACAGGAACATGTGAGGAACATGTGAGGAACATGTGAGGAACATGTCAGGAACATGTCAGGAACATGTGAGGAACATGTCAGGAACATGTGAGGAACATGTCAGGAACATGTGAGGAACATGTGAGGAACATGTCAGGAACATGTCAGGAACATGTGGGAAAGCAGCAGATTATCAGACATGAAACTGGAGCATCATATTCCAGACACACAGATTCATATTTAAATGAGCTGTATTTTGATTAAAACCAGAATAATCCAGAGTCAACAGACGATCTGTGTGAACTGAGCAGGTCAGAGAACAGAGATTAAAGCGGATCATAAACCCAGAATCATGAGGGATTAGACTCAGTGTTCCAGATAAGAGAAGAGGTAATCAAAGAGAAAGAAAAGAAAGATCTGTTCTTCTTAATCTGCTCCTTCCAGAGCTCTCTCTCTCCCTGGGACACCGGCAGCAGCACCACAGGGGGGAGTGGGATCGGGCTGATGGGCTGAAGACGGCTCTTCTGATAAACTGACCTCAGATCACTGGGAGATCTTCAAAACAGCTGATCAGGACGTAAACAAGCATAAAACACGACCTACTATTCAACAGCTGATCTGACAGGAAGCAGGAGGACACACACAGGAACACACACAGGAACACACACAGGAACACACACAGGAACACACAGGGACACACACAGGAACACACACAGGAACACACAGGAACACACACAGGAACACACACAGGAACACACACAGGACACACACAGGAACACACACAGGAACACACACAGGAACACACACAGGAACACACAGGAACACACACAGGAACACACAGGAACACACAGGAACACACACAGGAACACACAGGAACACACAGGAACACACACAGGGACACACACAGGGACACACACAGGAACACACAGGAACACACAGGAACACACACAGGGACACACACAGGGACACACACACAGGGACACACACAGGGACACACAGGAACACACACAGGGACACACACAGGAACACACACAGGAACACACAGGAACACACACAGGAACACACACAGGAACACACACAGGAACACACAGGACACACAGGAACACACACAGAACACAGGAACACACACAGGAACACACACAGGAAACACACACACAGGAACAACACACAGGGACCACACAGGAACACACACAGGAGGACACACACAGGGACACACAAACACAGGGACACACACAGGGACACAAGGAAACACACACACAGGAACACACAGGAACACACACAGGAACACACAGGAACACACAGGAACACACACAGGAACACACACAGGAACACACACAGGAACACACAGGAACACACACAGGGAACACACACAGGGACACACACACAGGACACACACAGGGACACACAGGAACACACACAGGGACACACACAGGGACACACACAGGACACACACAGGAACACACAGGAACACACACAGGAACACACACAGGACACACACAGGGACACACACAGGAACACACACAGGGACACACAGGGACACACAGGGACACACAGGAACACACAGGACACACACAGGAACACACACAGGGACACACACAGGAACACACACAGGGACACACACAGGGACACACACAGGAACACACAGGAACACACAGGAACACACAGGAACACACAGGGACACACACAGGACACACACAGGACACACACAGGAACACACACAGGACACACACAGGAACACACACAGGGACACACACAGGACACACACAGGACACCACAGGACACACACAGGGACACACACAGGAACACACACAGGACACACACAGGGACACAAGGACACACAGGGACACCACAGGAACACAGGGACACACACAGGACACACACAGGGACACACACAGGAACACACCACACAGGAACACACGGACACAACAGGGACACACAGGACACACAAAGGGCACACACACACACGGACACACAGGACACACACGGAACACACACAGACACCACAGGAACAACAGGAACACACACAGGGCACACAGAGCCAACGGGGTAAATGTCATCAATGACACCTCCAGCTGATGAGGGGTTCATCAACCCCCCCCAGCCCACAACACAACAACAAAACTGAAGGTCATGTCCCACCTCCAGCAGAGGGGGGGGGGGGGGGTCAGTCTGACAGAGGATGAAAAGGTTTACTACCCCAGGACACAAAACACAACACTATAGAACACTACGCTCAGTAACACACAGACACACACAAACAGCAACTACACAAGTACAAGAGTAAACAGAGAGATAAGAATACATGAACTGAGACGAAGCAGTCAGAGAAAGATGAAGATGAGGATGAAGGATGAAGATGAAGATGAGGATGAGGATGAAGATGAGGATGAAGATGAGGATGAAGATGAAGATGTGGATGAGGATGAAGATGAAGATGAGGATGAAGATGAAGATGAAGTGTGGATGTGGATGTGGATGTGGATGAGGATGAAGATGAAGATGTGGATGAAGATGAAGATGTGGATGAGGATGAAGATGAGGATGAAGATGAGGATGAAGATGAGGATGAAGATGATGATGAATATGAAGATGAGGATGAAGATGAGGATGAAGATGAAGATGAGGATGAAGATGACGATGAAGATGAAGATGAAGATGAGGATGAAGAGCTCAGGTGACTGATTCGTCTTTTCTATCAAACTTTGCAGGAATTTGTTTGAATCTCTGAGTTTCAGTTTCGGAGTCGTGACCTGATTCCCCCCCCTCGCTCTCCTCGCTCTCCTGTTGCATTCTGGACGATTCAAGAAGAGATGTTGTTGCACGTTGTTGCCAAGGTTCACGGTTATTGTTCGATTCCGACCCGTGACCATTTATGCATGCCCCCCCCCCCCACTCTCTCTCGCCCCCCCCCCCCTTCACAGCTTACTCTCTGCCCCCCCCCCCCCCTTCACAGCTTACTCTCTGCCCTATCCATTAAAGGCGATAAAAAGCCCCCAAAAAATATATATATATATAAAAAAAAGATTCATAAACACCAAAGTTGAATAAGGGTCATAACATAACAGAGTCATGTGACCCCGGAGAGAACGACTGTTTCACATTCGAGACAAATGGAGGAAAAATCGAACGTTTATTGAAATGAAAAAATATAACAAAATATAACATTTTCATCAAATGAGACAAAATGATGAGATTAATTAAACTAAATTTAAATAATTGACTCAAAGAGAGAAAGTGAAACTTTAAAAGCACTTAGTGTTTCCTGCCCTGCGCTCGCTGCCTGCAGCTTCCTCACGGCGCTCGACCACTAATGCAGCTGCTCGGAGACACGCTGGGGGGGGCACTCACACACACTCGTGTTTGTACTTCTATCTTAGAGAGGACACTCATTGGCCCCTTACCTTAACCTGAACCATCACAACTAAACCCTGATTCTAACTCTAAAGGTCTGAGCCCTCCAACAGCTCATTGAAGAAGTGAGGAACACACACAGCGGATGATGGTCAACCTCCTCCTCCACGTTGGCAGACGGGACATGGACCCAACAAAGAAATCTAAACAGACGTTAAATAAACGTTTATCAAAGATGTTTCTGTCATTTTAGGTCGTTCTTATCTCACTGGTGTTTGTTCAAGTGTTCACGTCTCTGATTGACAGCTGAGACTGACTCAGGATTGGTTGAAAGCGTGTATGGGCGGGACCTCGACGCCACGGCTCATCGATCACTTCTGCAAAGACTCTGACTGAAGATGACGTCATCACCACAAGATGGCAGCGTCTGTATCCAAGATATTTTAGCTTCACATCTGGAGGAAGTGGAGACGAGTTGTTCACATGTATTCTTGTTGTCTTCATGGGAGACGATGTATAATCAGGTTTTAATTCTGGACGATCAGAAATGATCAGCTTATATAATATAATAACTGACCCTCTCTCTCTCTGTGTCTTTAACCCCTCTTAACCTCGACCAGTCCCACAGGTGATTCTTGGTTTCCTGCGGTTACGATCTGACACACATTCAACCAATCATTAATCAGGGTCTTGTGGCATATTAAGAGTCTGCAGCCGCTCGAGGACACTCACACATTAGCACACACACAGTGACCCAGAAAGTCGTCCTCGGTACAAAGACGTCTCAGAGAACAGGAGGGCGTCACACACTGAGTGCGCTCAGCTGCCAGCAGCGCTGCACTTTACAGACGCCAGTGAAGGCAGCGGCCGACAGTGTCCCTGAGCTTTGTTATAAATAAAGAAACATTCAAACTATAATCTACGTTTTTAAAGACTTCATACGTCTTCGAACCCAAACACAGCGACACTGTCTGAGTGAACCTCTGAAGAGCCTCGACACGTTCTCTATAGAACCAGGTTCCTCTCTGTGGAACCGAAATGTCCGAGACTAAATATCTTGAACCAACTGTCCTGGACCAACTGGTGTAACTGGACTGACTGGTCCCGGACCAGTTCTGATGACAGCAGCAGTAAAGTGGGAGAACTGGACTCTGATTGGTCGATGTTTTAGTAAAACACCTAAAAACTGTGAACTTCGGATTTCAGCACAGCTCAGCAGCAGAGAGCTCGAGACACAATGAATATTTAAACACAGACACACACACACACACACACACACACACACACACACACACACACACACACACACACACACACACACACACACACACACACACACACACACACACACACACACACACACACACACACAGTCATTAAAACCTTCAGGGACTTCAGGCCCAGAAGCTGCTATTTAACCTAAATTACTACAGTAAATATTCATACGCAGCTAATAAATGAGTGTGTGTGTGTGTGTGTGTGTGTGTGTGTGTGTGTGTGTGTGTGTGTGTGTGTGTGTGTGTGTGTGTTTTCAGATTGTTATAAAGATAAAAGAAGGAAAAATATCAAAATACAATTGAATATTTGTCATTAGGTCTCAGTTCACTGAGCAGACAGACAGGTACAATATTAATGAACACAACACAGATAAAAACAAAGAGAATGAAACTACACAACACTTCAATTGAAGAACACAACACAGTGACACACAGCACTTCACACAGTCAGAAGGAATCAGGGTCCTCACTGGTATATAAATCCATCATGTTTGTGTGTTAAACGCGTGTTTAAGTTTGCAACTCTGGCAAATAGTACTGATCACACACACCACACACACACACTAATCCCCGTCTCATTACACACACACACATCTTCAAAGAATAATCCTGTGAATATGATCTGAGATTTGGGCCACAACACTAATATCTCTGGACAGGGATTACACACACACACACACACACACACACACACACACACACACACACACACACACACACACACACACACACACACACACACACACACACACACACACACACACACACACACACACACACACACACACACACACACACACACACACACACACACACACACACACACAGTCTTTTGCTGATGTTACAGAAATAATTTGATTAATCTGAACATCAACGTCTCACTTTGATCAACAAACCACGCGCTGTCAGGGAGACACTCGGTTACCGTGACGACGGTCACATGACGCCTTCATGTGAGAAGAAGCTGTAACTTTTTATTTCAAATTCAAACATGAGGAAAAATGTATTTTAGTGATCCAGCAGAGGGCGCTCACTCTCAGGTTGACCTTCAAATCAGTAATGTTACGTTGTTTTGCTACAAGAGCAAGTGAAGCTGTCCTGAGTGGAGAAGTTTGTGTTCTACATCGTAGACGACAAAGTAACAAAGATATGAACAAAGTTACGACTGTTTGTCGACTTTATACAAAGCAGCGTTTTAATTTTGAACGACAACAAATCACCCGCTAGCTTTTCACCAGAGGAGAAACGTCACGTGTTCAACCTTGCGACTGCAGGGGGCGATGTTTGTTACATCTGCTGTACGATGTGTAGGTGGTGGACGTGACCTGTGATAAAGTTGGTTTGAAAAATGACTGAAACAACAATTTTGAAGAGATTTTCAGTTGGATCAATGAGTTCAGATTTGCTTTTGTTACAGTTTCTGAAACAGGATTGATTTTGTGTGTGTGTGTGTGTGTGTGTGTGTGTGTGTGTGTGTGTGTGTGTGTGTGTGTGTGTGTGTGTGTGTGTGTGTGTGTGTGTGTGTGTGTGGTGAGTAGATGTGCATCTCAGCTCTCACAAACACAATCCTCCTCCAGCTTCATCTCATCTCTCAGGTTAAACAAAAGGATCTTAATCCGGCCTCTTTAATCCCCGCTGAGTTTGCCGGCGCAGCGTCTGAAGGCAGCGCGTTAATCCCGGAGGCCACCGGGGCCGATCGCAGAGTCTCAGCCCGCCGGGGATCTTTTCTCCAGCGGCGTTAATCCAACCCGGACCGACCACAAACACAGAGGAAGTCCTGGAACTTTCCTCCTTCTGCTGCTGCAGATAATTCAACGCTCTGATGTGGATTTGTTGGAGATTAAAGCAACAAAGATTTATGCATTTTTTAAATTACTGAAATACAAACATGAAGCATGAGCGTGCCGGCGGGAGGTGAGCGTGAAGAACGAGCGCCGGAATCATAAACGCAGAGAGTAAATTCAGCAGCAGATTAGCTGCATGTTTTATTCATGGTTTTGTTTCTGCGACATAAATAAGGTCAAAGATGAAGAAGAAGAAGAAGAAAGAGGTCAGAGACACAGACGCACGTCACGAAACATGTATTAAAGAAAAGAAGAAGAAAATATGTTCCGTTAAAAACAAAACACCAGAGGAATTAAAAAAGAAATTTCATTTAAAAAGTAGTCACTATATTTGTTTATATAAACATTTAAATATTTATATAATTTGGTCATACGGACGTTCTACTTATTTGATTTTTAAAATTATTCTATTTTTGTGGGGACCAGGTTTAAAGGGTTATGTCCAAAACCACAACGTGTAACCACAAGGTGTGTGTCTGTGTGTGTGTGCGTGTGTGTCTGTGTGTGCGTGTGTGTGTGTGTGTGTCTGTGTGTGTGTATGTGTGTCTGTGTGTGGTGTGTGTGTCTGTGTGTGCGTGTGTGTGTGTGTGTGTCTGTGTGTGTGTCTGTGTGTGGTGTGTGTGTGTGTGTGTGTGTGTGTGTGTGTCTGTGTGTGTGTGTATGTATTTAGCAGCCAAAAGTCTAAATTGGTTTAAGAAGCTGCCTGAGAACAGAAAGTCATATGATCGCCTTCACAAACACACACACGAACACAACACACACACGAACACAGTAACACAACACACACACGAACACAGTAACACAACACACACACGAACACAGTAACACAACACACACACACACACAGGAGACGTTTCATGAGAAAAAACATTTACACTGAAAACCTGAATTGATGGAAACTGAGGAGAGAAGGAAGTAAAGAAGGAAGTAAAGAAGGAAGTAAAAGAAGGAAGTAAAGAAGGAAGTAAAAGAAGGAAGTAAAAGAAGGAAGTAAAGAAGGAAGTAAAGAAGGAAGTAAAAGAAGGAAGTAAAAGAAGGAAGTAAAAGAAGGAAGTAAAAGAAGGAAGTAAAGAAGGAAGTAAAAGAAGGAAGTAAAGAAGGAAGTAAAGAAGGAAGTAAAGAAGGAAGTAAAGAAGGAGTAAAGAAGGAAGTCTCTGAGGTTTGAGGAGAGATAATTAACTCACTGAAGACACACACACATACAGACACACACACCTGACTTCAGTGTGTGTTTAATCTGTGAGCTTCATTAAAATCCTGACGAGACAGAACAAAGAGCTGACTGCACCTGAACACACACACACACACACTATAAGACACACACACTGTTACTCACACACTATAAGACACACACACTGTAACACACACACACTCCCTGATGACCTGTGTCCAGGTTCAGGACTGTCGCTGATTCAGGACTTTACCTTTTCCTCCTGAGTCTGTGTGTGTGTGTGTGTGTGTGTGTGTGTGTGTGTGTGTGTGTGTGTGTGTGTGTGTGTGTGTGTGTTACAGTGTGTTACAGTGTGTGTGTGTGCTGAGTTAACAGTACTTGTATAATTACAGACGTTTCTCTTGGTCTCATGTTTCCGTCTCTTTAAAGGATGATTCCACTGAAAGTCCCAATGTTTCTTTATTCAAACTTTTAAATAGATCAAAGGAAATATGTTTTCTGTTTCCATGTTTCATGAAGAGTCTGAACGTTTATTTTAATGCAGTGAAAACGTTCGAGGTGGAGCTTTGTAACTTGTTGAACTCTGACCCCTGTAGACGCACTGGACGTGCACGCCCGAGGACACGCTGTATAAAACACTGTTCACCATCAGCCTCGCTTCAAACCGGTGCTCCGTGTGTGTGTGTGTGTGTGTGTGTGTGTGTGTGTGTGTGTGTGTGTGGTGTGTGGTGTGGTGTGGTGTGTGGTGTGTGTGTGTAAAAACACTGGAACAACTGACCAACAACCTGAACATCGTCCCCCGACCACCGAGCACACTCATTAGCCTCGCTCCATCACCGCCGTTATCAGGGCGTGGCGACTCAGACCACTGAGAGTTTAATTTCATTCTCTGCTGCTTCCACACACACACACACACACACACACACACACACACACACACACACACACACACACACACACACACACACACACACACACACACACACACACACACACACACACACACACACACACACACACACACACACACACACACACACACACACACACACAAGCAGGAAATCAAACGCCCCCTGAGGCTGCACACAAAGTCTAAAACGTACTGATTCACACTTTCAAATTAAAAGCAGCTGAAATGATTGTGATCGACTCCTGTTCTTTCAAAATAAAAGCTGAACACCGGTACACCTACTAATTATCCATTCAGCCACTCACATGGTAGCAGCTTCAGGTCAAGTTTAACTGTGACGTCATCGTTTTTACGCAAAAACCATAACCCCGAATATAAAGTGTGTGTGTGTGTGTGTGTGTGTGTGTGTGTGTGTGTGTGTGTGTGTGTGTGTGTGTGTGTGTGTGTGTGTGTGTGTGTGCAGCCTCTGCTCTTTTAGTCATTGAATTAAACCTGATAACTGTAAACTCATCATTTTCCTTCATGTATTTTAATAGTCTTTTCTTTTCTTTCGCAGCCAGCTGTGTGTTGAAGTCAATCGGATTTAGTGTTTGGTTTTTTGCTGTGGTATCAAATTGCGTATCACGAATCGTGGACATTTCATGGTATCGACTACTAAAGTTTTGGTATCGCGACGTCCCTCCTCTGCACAGACTCGTTCACACAGCATCAGATCCTCCTCCTGGTTCAGGTGAGGGGGGGGCAGCCGGGTGCAGCAGACAGAGACAGGAAGTGACGTGTCACCTCTGCTGCAGAGGTCATGTGATCATGTTACATCACCTGACACCTTCAGCTCTGATCACCACGAACTCTCTTCACATCTTCGTCTGTGTCTTCATCGTGTGTCAGCTCTTCTTCACCAGAGGTTTGTTTTAGTTTCTTCATGTTTGTGTCCCGTGTTAGAAGCTCCCCCCCCCCCCCCCCCCCCTCGCCTCAGTGGACCCGCTTGTCACACTGATCCTGGATCTAGACTTTATACAGGAGCTCAGGAGGAGGAAGACAAACTGAGTCTGATCCTCCAGAGAAGATCCAGAGAACTGAGGAGCTCAGTCTGAAGCAGCTTTAGAGGAAACTGTCCGAAGAACCTGAACCCACCAGCAAACCCACAGCACTACTGCAGTACACACACACACACACACACACACACACACACACACACACACACACACACACACACACACACACACACACACACACACACACACACACACACACACACACACACACACACACACACACACACACAGTAGGTGCAGCTGTGTGTGTGTGTTTGAGCTGGAGACAAGAACATGTAAACGTTTACAAACCAGCTGCTGCAACTGTGATCAATAATCAATAATCTGTCTCATATTCCCAGAATCTATCTTCACACTCGTCATGTGTGTTCAGGGTCCAGTGATGTTCAGTGTTGAACATGTGATATATTCAATATGAGTCGAGTGAGAACCCGGAGAGCAGCAGCAGTCTGTACCTCGGGTTCTGAGGAGAACGTCACAAAGAGCTGGAGAACAAACACGGTTCTTCATGTTGATGATGGAATTAGATTTGAATTCAGTCAGATTTCATAATGACTTCAACATGTCTGATCTGAAGATAAAGTCAAAACTACGTTCACCATGATTGTTCCTGATCTCTGATTCTATTGATTCTATTGTTGAGTTCTACTCTGCAGCAGCAGAGATGTTCAAACTACCACATCTGGACATGTGATCAATAACATTGATCAATTTGGAATGAGTCAGACTTCTGATGAAGACGTTTGTATTTGTCTCTGATCGATCACACACTGATTTAATCTGAGTTCAACACGTCAGCCTGAAGAACGGCTCCAAAGAAAGACCCTCGATTCTGTCCTGATCCAAACGAAGCTTATCGATCAGCAATGTCTGATTTGGTCTGTCATGATGAAATCATTTAGATTTCCATCAACACGTCTGAGTGGATTCACCACGTGAACGATGAGCTCGCGCTTCTGGAGATCAGATCCATAAAGAAGATCGGACTCATGATACCGATCGATCAGATCAATAGATGCTGAGGTTCAGCTCCACGGGGGAAACCAGTCCGATTTCACATTCAACAGGAATTCACCAACAGAACCAGGATGTTCCTGCTTCTGTTGGTTCTGTTGGTTCTGTTGGTTCTATTGGTTCTGTTGGTTCTGTTGGTTCTATTGGTTCTATTGGTTCTGTTGGTTCTATTGGTTCTATTGGTTCTGTTGGTTCTGTTGGTTCTATTGGTTCTATTGGTTGTTGGTTCTGTTGGTTCTATTGGTTCCTTGCAGCAGTGAACACGTGATCATATCTGATCGATATTATTGATCAATCTCTGATGAACTTCAACAGTCTGAACCAGCAGCTTCTCGTGCACGCGCACTCTCGGATCTGGTTCAAAGTTTGTGTGCGTGTGTGTGTGGTGTGTGTGTGTGTGTGTGTGGTGTGTGTGTGGAGGGGGGGAGTCCGCTGAAACTTCCCCACAGTACCCCCCCCCCCCCCCCAATAGGTCTCTTACCTTTGAAGGTGTCCGCGCGCGTGCCCGTTAGTCCAAGTGAAAGCACAGAGACGCACGCGCACAGCAGGAAAGTTCCAGTTCGCTCCATGTTCACACCGAGACCCTCCGGAGCGAGGGAGGGGACAACTCTTCTTCTTCTTCTCCTCCTTTTACTTCTTCTCCTTCTTCTTCTTCTCCTTCTTCTTCTTCTTCTTCTTCTCCTTCTTCTTCTCTCCTCCTCCCGTCCTCCTGTCTGTCGCTCTGACGCAGACAGACAGACACACAGACACACACAGAGGTAAAGCGACACAGACAGTAACTGAGTCGGTTCTCTCTCCTTTCTTTTTCCTCTGTTTGAGAGAGAGAGAGGGGGGGGGGAGAGAGAGAGAGAGAGAGAGGGGGGGGAGAGGAGAAGAGGGGGGGAGGAGAGAGAGAGAGAGAGGAGAAGGGGGGGGGAGGAGAGAGAGAGAGAGCAGTCCGTTCACAGAGCTGCTGTGACGTCACAGGGGGCGAGAGACTTTAGGAGGGACCGGGAGAAAGAGGGGGGGGGGGGGGGGGGGGGGGGGCAGTTTAATTTGTTTTATTATTTAAATTATTTTTTTTACTTTCTAAAAGCATATTTATTTTGAAAGGAGATGTATTAACCATGAAAGCAGTTTAAACTTCATGATGTTTGAGTTATTTCTATTCGGAATGTTTGTTCCTCGTGTTTTACTTTATTCTTCATTTTCTTCCATGTTCGACTTTACTGTTGTTTTATTTGTTTTATTTTCTCATTGTTTTCATTTTCATCACTTGTGTATTTTCTAACCTTCATATGTTTAATGTTTCATTGTAATAACATGAGACGATGTTTTTAAATGTCTTTATATTTATTAAGTTTATAAACGAAGCTTCGACCTGAAACTCAGCAACACACTGCCACACTGCCCCCTGCCGGTCTCTGTGCAGCACTGCAGCTCTTATACATGAACAAGTCTGAGCCCCGTGAGTGAGACTGTGTGTGTGTGTGTGTGTGTGTGTGTGTGTGTGTGTGTGTGTCTGTGTGTGTGTGCAGTTAGTATTACATTACATTGCATTGAGCTGACGCTTTTATCCAAAGCGACTGGTAAGAAGTGACTCAACCATGAGGAACAAACCAGAACAACAAGAATCAAGTCAGTACATTTGTCTTCAAACTACAAAGTAAAAAGAACAGACAGAAACACTTCGACTTTATATTAAAACAACTTTATAGACATGTGACACACACACAGACACACACAGACACACACAGAGTAAATGAAGTGCTGCATTCAGTGGTTTGTTGTTACCTGCTGCCACCTGCAGGACACACTGAGAAACAACAGTCAGTGCCAGGGAGTTATCATGGATGTCACTGCTACA
Organism: Reinhardtius hippoglossoides; assembly: GCA_006182925.3. Lineage (NCBI taxonomy): Eukaryota > Metazoa > Chordata > Actinopteri > Pleuronectiformes > Pleuronectidae > Reinhardtius > Reinhardtius hippoglossoides. Next base: position 23,510 of record VCHM03000214.1, read on the forward strand.
ACAACAACAACAACAACAAACAAATGTGTATGTGTTATGTGTCAAGAGGGGGTCATGCAAAGGTCGTGTGTGTGTGTGTGTGTGTCCAGTCCACTGTCCACATACTTTTGTACTTTAGTCCATGTGACTGTGAACCTGCTGTGTCCATCATCATCATCAAAGCCATGCCCCTCCCCTCAGGTGATAACCCCCCCCCCCCCCTCTAGCCAGCTCTCAGGTAGGTGAAGAGGGCGGTGAGCCCCCCCCCCCCCCCCC
>VCHM03000215.1:0-23745 GCA_006182925.3 Reinhardtius hippoglossoides
ATCTCTTGGAGCAGATCGATGCTAGGGTCTGAAACTTCCTGTTGATAATCATTGTCAAAGTTCGACATCGAGATGAAAAACGATGTGAAAATAAGCTAGGTGAGCGAAAGATTTGCCTTACGTGCATCACCGAATGACGGCTGACTGCAGAAAAGAGGAGAAGGGATTTAAAATTCGAAAATATTCAAAGTGGTGTCCCATCAGTGAATTTCTTCCAAGTGTCAGATGAGTGAAATATATTTCCAATTGGGCCTGTGGAGGTGCTGCTCTGACTCAGGCAGATGAGTGAAACTTGACTAAGTGTCAGATCAGGGAAATATCCATCTATCTATCTATCTATCTATCTATCTATCCTTCTATCCATCCATCCTTCCATCCATCCATCCATCCATCCATCCATCCATCCTTCCTTCCTTCCTTCCTTCCTTCCTATCTATCTATCTATCTATCTATCCTTCTATCTATCTTCCTTCTATCCATCCATCCTTCCATTTATCTATCCTTCCTTACATCTATCTATCTATCTATCCTTCCTTCCATCTATCTTCCTTCTATCTATCCTTCCTTCCATTTATCTATCCTTCCTTACATCTATCTATCTTTCCTTCTATCCATCCATCCTTCCATTTATCTATCCTTCCTTACATCTATCTATCCTTCTATCTATCTATCCTCCTCTCTTCCATCTTCTATCTATCTCCTATCCTTCCATTATATCTATCCTTCCTTCCCTAATCTCTTATCCTTCCTATCTTCATCCTATCCTTCCTTCACATCTCCTTCATATCTATCCTTCCTTCCATCTTCTATCTATCCTATCTATCTATCCTTCATCTATCTATCTATCCTTCCTTCCTATATCTATCTATCCTATCTATCCTCCATCTTCTTCTATCTATCTATCTATCTCCATCTATCTATCTATCTCTTCATCTATCTATCCTTCTCATCTATCTTCCTTCTATCATCCTTCCTTACCATCATCTATCTATCCTTCCTTCTATCCATCTATCCTTCATTATCTATCCTTCCTCTATCATCATCTTCATATCTATCCTTCCTTACATCTATCTATCTATCTATCTCTATCTCTTCCTTCTATCCTATCCATCCTTCTTTTCTATCTTCCTCTATCATCTATCATCTATCTATCTATCTATCCTATCTATCTTCTATCTATCTATCTATCTTCCTTCCATCTATCTATCTTCCTTCTTCTCTATCTATCTATCCTTCTATCATCTATCTATCCTTCTATCTTTCTCTATCTATCCATCCTTCCATTATCTATCCTTCCATCTATCTTCTTCTATCTATCTTCCTTCCTTATCCTCCTTCATCTATCATCCTTCATCTATCCTTCCTCTATCTATCCTTCCATCTATCTATCTTCCTTCATCTATCTTCCTTCTATCTATCCTTCCTTCTTTATCCTTCTTCCTTATCTATCCTTCCTTATCATCTATCTATCTATCTATCTATCTATCTATCTATCTATCTTCCTTCTATCTATCTATCTATCCTCTCTATCTTCCTTCTATCTATTCCTTCCTTCTATCCATATCCTATCCTTCCTTCATCTATCCTTCCTTCTATCTATCCTTCCTTCTATCTATCCTTCCTTCCTCTATCTATCCTTCTCTATCTATCCTTCCATCTATCTATCCTTCTTCCTATCTATCCTTCCTTCCCATCTATCTATCCTTCTTCTATCATCTATCCTTCCTCATCTATCATCTCCTTCTATCTATCTATCTATCCTTCCTTCCATCTATCCTATCCTCCTTCTATCTATCCTTCCTTATCTATCTATCTATCTATCTATCTATCACCTCCTTCTATCTATCTTCATTCCATCTATCTATCCTCCTTCCTATCTATTCCTTCTATATATCCTTCCTTCCATATATCTATCTTCCTTCCATTATCATTCCTATCTATCGATCCTTCCTCCTATCATCCTTCTTCCTATCCTATCTTCATCCACCTTCTATCTATCTTCATCTACTATCTATTCATCCTCTCTATCATCCTTCCTTCATATCTCTCTTCTCTAACTATATCCTTCCTTCCATTATCATCCACATCATCCTCCTCCATCATCTTATCTCTATCTGCTTCTATCATCTATATGCTACCACAGTACAAACGCAGTCACCTTTCCTAATCTGCTTCATGGATGCCCCTCATCGCCCTTAGCAGCTAATCTAATTATACTTCCCTCGCCCTATCACCCGTTTCAAGTCCCTATCAGATGATGCTCCTACCAGCATCCAACCACACCCTTTTCCCGGCTATACACTTAAAAATCTAGTCCCAAACCTCTGTCTCAGCTTTCCTCCTTCTTCCAACCTCCCAAAGTCTGAATTTTGGATGCTCTCCCCTCGGCCTTGGTGCTCACCGGTTTTCAAAGTTCGCCATTACAGTCCAGATGATGCCAGAGCCAGTTGATCCTGAAACCCACACAGGTGCAGTTCGGTCCCCGAACAGCCCAGGGACCCCATATTTGCACCAGAGCTTAAGGTCGGAACCCAGGAGGTTCAAGAAGAAACTGGTGGCTCTAGCTCAACCAGAAGTAAAAAAACACCTCTAACTTTTGTCTCAGCTGCTGACTGCACAGTGGGCCTGTACTGAATGGACACTGAAAGGGCCACTGTCTGGGCCCCTTACTAGCTAGAGGTCTGAAATTTTGGATGAGCTCTCCCCTGCGGCCCTTGGTGGCTCAGCCCGGTTTTCAAAGTTCTGCCAGTTACAGGTCCAAAGATGATGCCAGAGGCCAGTTGATCCTGAAACCCACACAGGTGCAGTTCGGTCCCCGAACCACCCAGGGACCCCATATTTGCACCAGAGCTTAAGGTCGGAACCCAGGAGGTTCAAGAACAAACTGGTGGCTCTAGCTCAACCAGAAGTAAAAAAAACACCTCTAACTTTTGTCTCAGCTGCTGACTGCACAGTGGGCCTGTACTGAATGGACACTGAAAAGGGCCACTGTCTGGGCCCCTTACTAGCTAGAGGTCTGACAATTTGGATGAGCTCTCCCCTGCGGCCCTTGGTTGCTCAGCCCGGTTTTCAAAGTTATGCCAGTTACAGGTCCAAAGATGATGCCAGAGGCCAGTTGATCCTGAAACCCACACAGGTGCAGTTCGGTTCCCGAACCACCCAGTGACCCCATATTTGCACCAGAGCTTAAGGTCGGCATCCAGGAGGTTCATGAAAAATCTGGTGGCTCTAGCTCAACCAGAATAAAAAAACACCTCTAACTTTTGTCTCAGCTGCTGACTGAACAGTGGACCTGTACTGAATTGTGATGGAAATCTGGAGATACAAGAGGCTGGAAACACCAAAGTTATCCACGTGTATTTTAATAGGGGCTTTCTGCAGAAAGGATCAACACAGAGGATCACAAGGATCTCAGAGTGAAGATGCAAGACACTCAAATGCAAACATCTTGTATAGGAGGAGTAAGGCTGTCTCTCAGAACCAGTTCAGACTGGTTCTGTAGGCGCGGGAGAGAGACAATCTAAACACAAGTAAGGAGATAAGCAGACACACAGATGGGTAATTTAGACGGCAAATGGCCTTGCAGTTTTCAAGTCACAAACAGTTCGGACCATAAAACAGCTCAAGTCATAAAGCATTTGGACAGTTTGTTTGTAGTTGTTGATACAGGTCATAAAAGTCTTTAGACCAGGGGTGCCCACACTTTATACGCTTGTATCGACCAGTCGATCGCGATCGACGTATTGGGCACCCCTGCTTTAGACCATGCTGCAACAACTTACTTCCAAATACAAAATAGTTTATCAACCTTACTTAGTTCATTTTTCTACTACATTTCCCTCCTTTTTGTCATTTATGACAACATAAGAGAATTACTGTAAAAAATCAAATACATCAATTCACAAGGATTTCAAAATGCATCATCATCATCACTGTAGTGCAAAGCAAACTGCTATTGTCGTGGACACAGGTACGGTCTTAAAAGGGAGTAAGGACTGATAAGAGCAGACTAAACAGCCAATACAACAACATCACATTCTTCATCACTATCAAAAGGGTTCTGGGGAGGGAACCAGTCAGGGAGGGGAAACACATCTCTGGGCTCAGTAGCAAGGTCATCACGGGACAGTTGCATATCAGTACCAACGTGGCCGGTCACCGTATCACCAACCCACCTATACATAAGGGCCTCCATGCATGTAAGGGTGCATGAACAAAAGCATAATATAATACCAAAAGTCAGTAGTACAGGAATTAACAGTTGAACTAGCATCGCACCCCAGGGGCCAAATGTGTCAACCAGCCATCAGTTGAATTAAAATCCTGCAGAGTCAGAGGGATTAAAGGCATCTCTAATCTTCTCTAGTGAATCGATTACAGAGGTGAGGTTGTCAGAGTTATCAGGGATCAACGTTACACAAGCATCTTTAGTAAAATTTAGGGTGGCACAAAAGCCACCTGTTTTGGCCAGAATATAATCAAGTGCCATTTCATGCTTCAAGAGTGTTAGACGGTGTGATTTGTCATTTGAAGAAAGATACTTGAAACCCCTAATTGTTTCATTTGCGAACATGGATAAAGAATAAGTCATGTTGTCTATGTGGTCAGCTAAAAATGTGACACCATACCATGGTAAAAGGCCGATTCCCCACTTCTCGCCAAGGGAAATTCGCCAATGATATGACTCTATTGTGGTAAATTGTGCCATGTCACGTTTAAATCTAGAATTGGAGGATTTTGTGGCCATAACAATAATATTGGAGATTAAGATATTCACTAGGGCACAACAACCTGACCAATATTTAGGCAGATAAGGATATAGTGAGCCTTTCCCACATTGCCATGCAAAATTAGTGAGCACGGAGCTACCGTTGTAATTGATTACCCTTCCATTTGAGGAGACACCTTTATCATACAATAAATGTCACAAGAAGCTTTTCCTAGGGATTGGCCTGTAGAAATTTGGCAATAACACATCTTGTAATGTCGTGACCGTAGATCTAATTGGTGTATCGGGTATGCAAATACATTTACTGGCTTATCATTAAAAAGGTGGATCTCGTGGAACAAACTAAAGAGACGCTGACCTTCCCCATAAAATTTAGCCAATTGTTTTTTTGTGTGCCATTTTCTCTTTCCACCGCTCCACCACTGGATGGGTGGTAGGCACAATGTTGTCTCAAATCAATGCCCAAATATTTACTTAATTTTTTTAATGCCGTACTAACAAATGGAATCCAAATCATGCATACGTGACACAATTTCTGAAAGTAGTTGGAAAACCCCTTTGTGAACCAGTGTTGTAAAATTGCAGCCAACATCGATCCTTTCGAAACATGTTCATCCCATGCGTTAACTTTGCATAATAGGGAAACAGATAGTTTGGCAGACAAGGTTTCTCATCAGGGCCCACCCACACCCCATCTGTGTACGTGCAGCCAACATCTCCTCCAAAGTGCCCGCTCATCTGCTGTGGCTCTAAGTTGGAGTTCCTGCAGGTCAGCTGCAGGGGTGGTTGAGTAGACCTGAAAGAGAATGTGTGAAGCAGATAGTGGCTGGCGAGCAGCTGCTTTCGCTGCTGCATCCACTCCGGCATTACCTTGTGATACTGGGTCATTATTAAAAGTGTGAGCATTACATTTTCATATTGCAACCTGTTTGGGGAGGAGGACAGCATCAAGCATCTGAGACACTAGAGCATGATGTGCAATTGGTTTGCCTGATGATGTAAGGAATTCTCTGTGTTTCTAAATCGTGCCAAAATCATGTACTACAACAAATGCATATCTACTGTCAGTGTAGATATTGACCCTTCTTCCTTCAGCCAATTTGTATGTTTCAATGAGATCAGTGAGCTCTGCTGCTTGTGCAGACAGAGAAGCAGGAGAGGTCGTGCAATCAATGTATCATGTGCTGTTACCACAGAGAAACCAACTTGATTTTCTCCCGTGTCTGAATTGCGAGATGCTGATCCATCCACAAAAGATTCAAAGTCTGGATTCTGCAACGGTGTTTTCCTGTAAGTCTGGTCTGGGGAAACAAACTTTGGTTATTGTTACTACACAGTTGTTTTGTTCACCATCTCCTTCTGTTGGAAGAAGAGTAGCTGGGTTTAGAACATTACATCTTTTTACATTGATGTTTAGGCATTTCCAACAGAATAGCATGTTATAGATAGCATCATAGACACAGCATTTTGGATCAGCAGGGTGAGTGCGGAGTATCCTACTAAATCCTTGGATACCATGACCGTCTTATCTGAAGCTGCTACAGCTCTAAGACAAGTAAGGAGGCCTGTATCAACAGGATCAAGTTTCGTTGAGAAAAATGCCACATGTCTCTGTTTACCCCCATGGTCTGGTAGTAGCACTGATAGTAGCCCCCCTTCTCGTCAACTGCCTGTGTGAAAGGTCGGTCAGGGTTCGGTAGTCCTAAAGTCGGGGTCGTTTGTAAGGTCAGTTTCAAGTCAGTGAAAGCTTTCTCTGTCATCAGTCCATATGACTTTCCTATATGCTTGTAGGCCTTGCTCGTATGCGATTGCGCTGAGGGGCTCCTCGAGGACAGCATAGTTAGGAATAAATGATCTGCAAATAAAAGCAGATTCCCAGTAATGACATCACTTGTTTCTTTGTAACAGGTTTAGGAATATTTTAAATTGCTAATACTCTCTTAGGGAGAGGGATTTGCCCTCTGCTGTGATCACATGCCCTTAAAAATAAACTTGTACTTTTACAAACTGCAGCTTTTTAGGCTTGCCCTATGACCTTCTGCATTTAGATGTTTTAGTAGAGCTACAGAATCATTTTCACAATATTCTTCAGTTGATTCAAGATTCAAGAGTTTATTGTCATATGCACAACGATAACATTAAGCAGTCGCTTGCAATGAAATGCTTGGGTCACAGGCTCTCTTATAACAATGCTCAATCAATTTAAAATAAAATATACATATCTAAAATATATATATATACACCTAAAGAAAAAAGAAAAACAATAGTGCAAGTGTGTGCAATAGTGCAAATATGCAATAGTGCAAATATGCTAAGGTGCAGAGTTATGACTGATTGGAGGAGTTTAAACGTCTTATGGCCTGGGGATGAAACTGTCTCTGAGCCTTGTGGTGCGGGCCCGGATGCTGCGGTACCGTCGGCCAGACGGCAGCAGGCAGAACAGTTTATGGCTGGGGTGATAAGGGTCTTTAATGATCCGGTTGACCTTCTTCCTACACCGCTGGGTGTAGAGGTCCTCCATGGATGGCAGCTCCGTCCTGGTGATGTGCTGGGCAGACTTCACCACCCTCTGCAAAGCCTTGCGGTTAAGGGCGGTGCAGCTGCCGTACCAGGTGTGCTGGGAATTTTAATTAATTCCCTGGTGAGGAAATAGACCATTAGACAGAGTGATCAATTCAATGATATCAAAGTATTTAATTAATGGTCAAGAAAACAATTTACAGAGAATAGACTTGAACACAAACAGAGTTTTCTAAGCTAACACTTGGCCAAGTGGGACAGAACCTTCAACACTACTGCAAGTATCGAAGGTCTGACAATTTGGCCTAGCGATGTGCTGGCTTAAATGCACAGCTGAAGGTCACCACGTCATCTTCCGACACCACGCGAGCATGACGTGTTCAGTGGTGGGACCATGTCAGATGGGAGGCAGGATGCCTCCTCCTCTCCTGAATGTATAGACATTAGACTGAACCTCAAATAGTTGCAAGGACATCTATGTGAAAACTAACAGATGTTTCCTGGTATCAGGCAGACGCAAACATTACATAGAATTCGCTCAGGCTTCCTTTAGCAGGAAAACCCAATTTGACCCATACCTGTATCTGATTCAAACTGCCAGGATATTGATCTGACATGAGTTTACACAGTGGTGACAGATCCCCCCCGGCTGCATTTGCCGCCTCTTTAAGATGACCGTTGCCCATCTCTAGTTATCTGTCTTTTGTATTAACCAAAGAGTACAATAGCACGCACAATGACTGCCACAATCACCCGATGCGCACAGACTCTGATAATACTACAGCATAACTATGACACGTCTGTCAATCAACCCAGGATTGTCCTCTGTGTTATCTGTACTCGTGCGACACTACTCAGATAGTGCTGCATGCATCAGTTCCAAATAACACGACAAAAATTGTTCCTGTTTGTGAGGTATTTGTTACTGATTAGTTGACGAGACTCTGTTTGTGCTAAAATCTTCTCGAGTTGCCTCACCGTGTGTTTTTCGCAGTGCAGTCCTTGAGATTGGATCGGTAATCTGGGCTCCGCTGGACGACAGCTTCTCACCCTTGGGGAGGAATCTCTTTTAGTTTTTGGCCTTCCGTCCGTCTGTTGGAGTTCATATTACACGTCCAATCCCATCCTCGTCGCCATTTGTGCTGGGAATTTTAATTAATTCCCTGGTGAGGAAATAGACCATTAGACAGAGTGATCAATTCAATGATATCAAAGTATTTAATTAATGGTCAAGAAAACAATTTACAGAGAATAGACTTGAACACAAACAGAGTTTTCTAGGCTAACACTTGGCCAAGTGGGACAGAACCTTCAACACTACTGCAAGTATCGAAGGTCTGACAATTTGGCCTAGCGATGTGCTGGCTTAAATGCACAGCTGAAGGTCACCACGTCATCTTCCGACACCACGCGAGCATGACGTGTTCAGTGGTGGGACCATGTCAGATGGGAGGCAGGATGCCTCCTCCTCTCCTGAATGTATAGACATTAGACTGAACCTCAAATAGTTGCAAGGACATCTATGTGAAAACTAACAGATGTTTCCTGGTATCAGGCAGACGCAAACATTACATAGAATTCATATAGTGATGTTTTTTTTTAGGTCATTCCAACTGAACTTCGAGCATAGTTAAGAAAGAACAGAATGATTTTGTTACGTTTCAGAATAGTACAGTTAGATTCAATAATTTCCATGACATTTCCTTCCTTTTTGTCATTTAAGACAAATAATAACACTAGTAACTATTAACTATACGAGCAAATTTTATTGAACAATCAAAGGTTAAATTCGGAGCACGACATCAGTGATGTTAATTCATAATGATTCAAAACAACACTTCATTAGCTCGTCATCATGGGAACTGTTCATACATTTGCCACCTAAGGAATACATGAAATTTTGCTGATTTTACTAATTTCGGCAGTTTATATGCAATTTTCAAGCTCATCATCATCTTCATCGTTGTATGGAGCAATCCAAGGTGGTATAGGATACAGATCTGAAAAGTCTGTGCTCTTTACAGACACAAGAGTGGTAATTACCTTCCTAATGCAAACTTTGAAGACCGTTACAATCAGGATTATGATGATCACTATCAGTATAATACTTCCTATTATCCACATTAGTCCCTTGAGCAAAGAAGCTCCCCAAAAACCGGTCATCGATTTCATTCCCCGAAAGGATTCCAGCCATGGTCTTCGTGTAACTCTTTAATGCCTCGTTCGGTATCTGCTACAACATTGTGTACTGCAGAAGAAGCATCTGAGATATAAGTACAACATTCTGAGCCAATAACTTTGCAAACTCCCCCTTGTGAGGCCAGAATCAGATCTAAAGCCATTCTATTTTGTACTAATACACGTCTGATATCGTTTATTTCTCTCTGCTGGGCGGAGATGGCTGTGGTAGATATATTAAGGTGCCTTTCTAATACTTTTGAGAGTACTATTTGTTCTTCCTGAGTTCTATATGTGCCGTACGAAGGTATTAAAACACTGAGGACTCTCGAGAATAGAGAAATGGAGCGTTTATGAAATACATGGTATGGAGCGAGCTCATTGGAGTCGGCTTGTCTAATTAATGGAATGAGATAGGCTAAATAACATCTACCTATGACTGGCTTCCTGTACTCTTGTCCTACAACAGGGAAACAGCTATAGGCAAGGTTGTTGCAAACTAAATAACTTTGTTCTGGCAGCGCAAGGGTTGTAGTATCGCCGTGAAAAGAAATAATTTTGCCGGTACAGCTGCTTTCACCCATGAAGTATCCACTATCTGGAAAAAATTGGATACAATGGCTAACATTTGTTAACGGATGTACAGGTATGGGGGCTATTGGTTGGAGACAGTCTCTATTCTTAGGTTTGATTGGAACTAGAGATTTGGTACAATCATGTTTAGTCCAGGATGAATGTGTAACTTTAAAGGTTTTTGTCCAAGGAACGCTTTGTATACCTAATTCATATCGAAGAGAAGCGGTGTTAGGTATGAGAGAACATGTAGATTTTAACCATTCCTCCTCAGTTTTACAGTTAGTTTCTGCAAGAGTCATTTGCATTTGATATCTTAATCCCTGTTGAACGTACTGTTTATAATAGGTCAATCTAAACAGTGCTGCCCAGCTGGCATTTCCAGGTCTATTTTTATAATTGAACGTTCTTACTGCGAATTGTACGACCTCCCCTTTGTCTCCTATGTAGTTGGGCGTAGTCTGTGTGGACGATTCAGCATGCGACGGGGGTGTGTAACATCCCTCATTGCTGGCTGCAATCTGATTAGATATTGCAGGTCATCCCATGACTCTCCAGTCTGCTTCTGTAAAGGGTACTGGTGCAAACATAGGAGCTTTTGATGAAGAGGGCAGATATTGACAAATCCAACAGTTTGAAACATTTCTTTTGTGAGCAAATTCAGACATCATAGATAATGCAATATTTCTATCCCCATGAGGTGGTTCATGGTTCGGGAGTTCTTCTAGTATCTGGCTTATTAGACATGCATATAACCAGTCAAACTGAGTGGGGTAATCAGGATTAGTTTCGCAATTGGTAGGCTTACTACACCATAGAGGGTATTCCCAGCTCCGGTCGTGTTCTGCACTGAGTCTCGCTGAACAGGTGTCGTTAAAGTTGCACTCAGTCCGGATGGCCTGTGGGGGAATGCGGGTGGAGCCCGATCAGCAACCCCCCTCTTCCCCCGAGGAGTTGGCCTGGGGTGATGTGTTTGATTTCCCCCTTGCCAGTGTGTAGGAGCTTGGCACGCTACTGTTGGAGGAAGGCGCTTATTTCACCCTTACCTCTCAGCCAGCTCCCTCCTCTGGACCCGGAATCTGTTTACAGTGGCTGGCGTGGACCCAAGGTACTCTCTCAGCCACCTTCACCGCGGTCTCTGTTGTCAGGAGGATCTGGAAAAGGCCTATGTAGCGTCTTTGCTTCCAGTGCTTCCGTCTGTGATCTTTTATGAGCACCCAGTCCCCCGGTCTCAACCGATGCTGGATCGCAGTAGCCGGTGTCGGAAGGGCTGCTTTTACCTGTGCATGAAGAGTGGAGACTGAAGCTGAGAGGTTAGCACAATATTCCAACATACTATCCTCAAAGTGGCCGGTTGTCAAAGCTGATTTCACTGGACCCAAACCAGTGCATGGAGGTCTTCCAAAGACAATCTCAAAAGGACTGAGGCCATATTTATTTCTAATTCGCATGCGCATGTGGAAAACACTAACGGAAGTGCCTTCACCCAGGATAACCCTGTGTCTTCACAGCATTTAGTTAGCTTGGCTTTTATGGTGCCATTCTCTCGTTCGACTGCACCCGCTGACTGGGGATGATAAGAACAATGATGTTTAATGTCAAAGCCTAAGTATTGTGATATTTCTTCAAGGGCCTGGTTCCTGAAACCAGGGCCATTGTCACTACTGATAAGTCTGGGTATTCCCCAGCGTGGAATGATTTCTCTCAGGAGAATCTTCGCCACTGTTCCTGCATCCTGCTTAGAAGTAGGGAACACTTCAACCCATTTGCTGAACATGCACACTATTACCAGGCAGTATTTCTTTCCTTCTGACAGAGTTAATTCAATAAAATCCATCATTAAATGCTCAAAAGGTTTATCAGAAGGGGGGTGTCCTTGTTTTGGCACTTTTATTGCCCCCGAAGCATTATTTGCTGCACAAATAACACATCTTTTACAGAAATCAGCCGCAAAGGTTGAAAAACCTTTCGTATACCAATTAGCATTAATTGCAGCCCACATCCCTCCTTTGCCCACGTGGTCTCTTCCGTGACATAGCTTAGCATAGACCTGGAAGAGAGCACGTGGCAAGCAAGGCTTACTGTCAGGGTCCATCCAGACACCGCCTTGGAAAGTGGCACCGGAGCGTGCCCAAAGGGAGCGCTCTCGTGCGTCGGCGAGAGACTGGAGTGTGGATAGATCAGCACATGGGTCGAGGTCAACCGGTGTCAAGAGCAGGTGGGTGAGGGGGAAGAATGGATCGGATGACGCCGCCTTTTTTGCTGCTGCATCCGCAGCTGCATTTCCTAGAGAAACAGGATCAGTAGAGGAGGTGTGAGCTTCACATTTAACCACAGAAACAGCTTTGGGTAACAAAATGGCATCCAGAAGAGCTGCCACAAGTGTGTGATGTGAAATGGGTTTACCAGATGATGTCAGAAATCCTCTGTTTCCACAGGGATCCAAAATCGTGTACTACACCAAATGCATAACGTGAATCTGTATAAATATTCGCTGTTTTGCCTTCGGCCTGTTTACATGCTTCTGTGAGTGCGACTAACTCCGCTGCCTGTGCAGACAGGTGTGAAGGAAGTCTACCACTTACTAGTGTGGCGTGTGGTGTAACCACAGCAAAACCAACCTGACAAGTGCCTGTTTCTGGAGAACGAGAGGCAGATCCATCAACAAATAATTCAAGATCGGTGTTAGAAAGAGGTGTGTCTACCAAATCAGGCCTTGGGGTACATGTTTGTTGCAGGACTTCGACACAGTTGTGCGGCTCCCCATCACTTGCAGTAGGGAGAAGTGTTGCTGGGTTAAGGACATTACAACGTTTCACAGTGACATTGGGCATTTCTAATAGTGTTGTGTGGTATCTGAGCCATCTCTGAGCAGAGAGGTGAGAAGTCTTCTGGGCGTGCAAGATATGAGAAACAGCATGTGGAACCATAAGAATTACGTCAGAATAGCCTACAATGTCACGTGATGCTACCACAGCTTTTTCAGCTGCAGCCACTGCTCGCAGACAGTGGGGCAGACCCGAAGCAACAGGGTCAAGTTTTGAGGAAAAATAGGCGACAGGCCTAAGTTTTCCTCCATGTGGTTGACATAAAACTGATGTCATGTAGCCATCTTTCTGGTCTACAAACTGAGTGAACGGCAAGTCAGGTCTCGGCAGGCCCAAAGTCGGGGCCTGGGTTAAAGAAGTCTTCAAGTCGTCGAAAGCTTTGTCTGCTTCCGGAGTCCAAGTCAGTCTGTCATGTGCACTTAGATGTTTACCATGGACCATGGAAGAGAGGGGTACCTCTCTTTCTGCATAATTTGGAATCCATTGCCTGCAGTATGATGTCATTCCTAGGAAACTCATCATCTGCCTCTTTGTAATAGGCTTTGGTACTGATTGGATTGTTGCAACGCGCTTTGGAGAGAGAGACTTACTCCCTCCTGTGATCACATGTCCTAAATAAGTAACTTGTTTTTTTACAAATTGAAGTTTTTGCTGGCTCACCTTGTGGCCGTTATCTGCTAGGTGTCTAAGTAGTACTACTGTATCAATTTCGCACGCCTCTTCTGAGGGGCTGCAGACCAATAGATCGTCCCTGGGGAGATGTAAGCTTTTCAAGTTGTCACTGAGCGCTCCGTGAAATACGTTTTTAACAGCGCTTCAAATACTGGTGTTATTCCATCGATGGCTTCTTGCTTAAGCGGATATTGTTTGAGGCACAGCCTATATTTAGATTTAGGACACACTACCAAGAGTGTCGCCCCCGTTATGAGCCCGACATCATATTTATGAGCGGACCACAATGAAGATGGCACCTGAGACAGCACAGTGATTTGATCCGCTCCTGTGAGTGGAAACAAATCAGTGCGCTGTGCATGCTCCTCTACGAGCTCCATTGACCTTTGAACCAACACAGTATTTGTTACTGTGGTCCTATGTACATTACCCCCAGCGCTATATTCTTTTGTGGGATCCCCCGCAACCGGTTCGAAATCCTGAAGACTGAGACAATGCTGCAGCCACGGGCCTAGGTCCTGCCACTGCCAGTGTAATGGCTTAGCCAATGATACGTGAGGGGTGGAGCCAAGAAACACCTTTTCCTGAGAGGAGGAGAGAAGCACAGACACAGCAGCAGCCTCTTCCGACCAATACACATGCTTTAAAATAATTTTTCTGATTCTTTATCCAACCACACTTCCTCGTACCTTCTATCTGGCCCTACACTTACATGAGATGTGCAGTGTAGTGAATCTGGTGACATTAAATGTGTAGTGTGTAAGACATGAGATCGTGTGAAATCAATGAGATGTTGGGCTGTGGAAGCGACATCACTGTTGATGAAATTCCACTCATATGCATATAACAGTGCACTGGGACTGTATTTAAACATTTGAAAATCTGGGACTTCAGTTCTTTTCAATACCTTGATACCCTCTGGTGTTGAGCAAAGTGTAATGCCAAAGTGACACATCAAATCTCTCCCCAGCAAATTTACCGGACAGTTTTTTGATACTAGGAAAGAGTGTTTTATCGTCTGATCATCCAATTCACATTTCAGTGGAACCGAGCAGCTCTCTGAAACAGGGACACCGCTGGAACCCATTGTGAAAACAGTTTTACCAATTTCTTTGGGAGGTTGGGACAAAGCATCTTTTCTTAAAACTGAGCTCGTAGCACCAGAGTCTATCAAGAAAGTCACAGGATGATTAGAAATCATCAGAGTTAATTGTGGAAATTTCTTATATCCTTCAGTGATAGTATACATGGTGAATTTCAAAATAGGTGTTTGTTCAGGTATAATAGCTAAAGATTGTGTTTGAGTGGGTGTAGGGTGCGTTACCTGTGTCTCTGAGGAGGGGATATCCATCTCTGGGGTCCAGCCCTCCCCGCTCCCTCAGTCAGATTTTGTGAAGATTGGTCTTTGTCCCTGTCGCCTCGGGCATTCTGCTCGCCAGTGTCCCCGCCCTCCGCAGCAGAAACACACATCCGGATCATTGCCACCAGGGGTCGAGTTGAATCTGCCTCCGCCACGATTTATACCGCGACCTCTGCCCCTTCTGGGTTGGCCTTGGAAGGGTTGTGGGGACATGTTTGCACATACATTGATCATGGACAGCTGTGCGTCTTCCAACCTCCTTTGCCTGCCTTGTTTTCTTTGCTCGTCTGTGCTGAGCAGCTCCTCCTCAGCATGTTCTGCATACTGCAAGATCTCAGCGAGCGGGCAGGTTTTCCAAGTTACACAGAATTTCTTTATCCTCAGTGCTAGTTCAGGCTTCATTCTGCTCAGGAAATGTTCTTTAAGATGGACTTCATAAGGTTCGAGAGGCTGTCTTCCCATCGGGTCGGGTCGGGTGAGGCCACTGTGTGTGTCGAAAGCTGACGTCAGGCGTGCCAGAAATGAACTGCATGACTCTGGTGGTTTCTGTGTCATGCTGGTAATGTTCGACAAGTTCATTCTCAGAGGGAATTTCTCCTTCACTATGTCAACAAGGGCCTCAATCGCATTTCTAAAATCAGCGTTATCTCTGTGTCCAAAGTCTGGGTTCTCCAATCGAGCAGTCATTCTCGCAGTGTTAAACACACTCTGGATACCACGATAGTCATTTGTGAGAGTTTTGTTCATTAGGCGTCTTATCTCAAACATGGTGGGTCGAAATTCTCTGATAAACTGCAGCAGATCAGTCTGCCACTTGATAAGATTGTCTTTGGGGTTGCAAATATAATTCATTGCTTCTGCCACGTCGGCCTCTGACCAGGGTCTGAACACCAGTATTGGTCCTCCGGCTCCTGCCACTTCCACCATGGGCATGGTGGTTACAGCTGCAGTAGTGTGTCTCTCGTCTCGGATTCCAGATAACCTCTGCTGGGCTTGCTGGCGGGTTACAACAGGCGTGTAGGGACCTCCCTGTTGAGTGACGTATGGTGGAGGAGCAGGGGGGGTGGAGTCCAGGTCCGGATCCCTCAGACACTCAGAAAGACAGGGGTAAAGTGTTTGAGAATTAATAGGTTGCATGCATTTTTCTGTTTTAACAGGTTCTGTAGTTTTCAGTGCATTAAATGCTCTTAATCTCAGATTTTCCCTTTTCTCTGCCTCACGTTTCTACATGTTAAATGCCTGCCAGTCTGCTTTAAAAATAACATTTTTTCTGTCTCCATTTGGGAAGAGCTGCGTGCTGGAATGAACTACTCACCTCCAACCTCTTCAGCTGTGTCCGCAGTTGCTTTAGCTGGCTCTCGCTCAGGCTTCCTTTAGCAGGAAAACCCAATTTGACCCATACCTGTATCTGATTCAAACTGCCAGGATATTGATCTGACATGAGTTTACACAGTGGTGACAGATCCCCCCGGCTGCATTTGCCGCCTCTTTAAGATGACCGTTGCCCATCTCTAGTTATCTGTCTTTTGTATTAACCAAAGAGTACAATAGCACGCACAATGACTGCCACAATCACCCGATGCGCACAGACTCTGATAATACTACAGCATAACTATGACACGTCTGTCAATCAACCCAGGATTGTCCTCTGTGTTATCTGTACTCGTGCGACACTACTCAGATAGTGCTGCATGCATCAGTTCCAAATAACACGACAAAAATTGTTCTGTTTGTGAGGTATTTGTTACTGATTAGTTGACGAGACTCTGTTTGTGCTAAAATCTTCTCGAGTTGCCTCACCGTGTGTTTTTCGCAGTGCAGTCCTTGAGATTGGATCGGTAATCTGGGCTCCGCTGGACGACAGCTTCTCACCCTTGGGGAGGAATCTCTTTAGTTTTGGCCTTCCGTCCGTCTGTTGGAGTTCATATTACACGTCCAATCCCATCCTCGTCGCCATTTGTGCTGGGAATTTTAATTAATTCCCTGGTGAGGAAATAGACCATTAGACAGAGTGATCAATTCAATGATATCAAAGTATTTAATTAATGGTCAAGAAACAATTTACAGAGAATAGACTTGAACACAAACAGAGTTTTCTAGGCTAACACTTGGCCAAGTGGGACAGAACCTTCAACACTACTGCAAGTATCGAAGGTCTGACAATTTGGCCTAGCGATGTGCTGGCTTAAATGCACAGCTGAAGGTCACCACGTCATCTTCCGACACCACGCGAGCATGACGTGTTTCAGTGGTGGGACCATGTCAGATGGGAGGCAGGATGCCTCCTCCTCTCCTGAATGTATAGACATTAGACTGAACCTCAAATAGTTGCAAGGACATCTATGTGAAAACTAACAGATGTTTCCTGGTATCAGGCAGACGCAAACATTACATAGAATTCATATAGTGATTTTTTTTTTTTAGGTCATTCCAACTGAACTTCGAGCATAGTTAAGAAAGAACAGAATGATTTTGTTACGTTTCAGAATAGTACAGTTAGATTCAATAATTTCCATGACACCAGGCGGTGATGCAGCAGTCAGGATACTCTCTATGGTGCACCTGTAGAAATTGCAGAGAATCCTGGCATCCATGTTGAGCCTCCGCAGCCTGCGGAGGAAGAAGAGCCGCTGTCTGGCCGTCTTCCTGATGGAGTCTGTGTGGTGGGTCCAGTCAGGTCATCACTGATGTGGACCCCGAGGAACCTGAAGCTGCTGACTCGCTCCACCGTAGTCCCGTTGATGGAGAGGGGGCGTGTTCTACTCCTTTTCTCTTCCTGTAGTCCACGATCAGCTCCTTTGTTTTGCCGACGTTGAGATGGAGGTGTGTTGTCCTGGCACCAAGATGTCAGGGCTCTGACCTCCTCTCTGTAGGCCTTCTCATCGTCGCCGGTGATCAGGCCTATGATGGTCGTGTCATCAGCAAACTTGACGATGGTGTATGAGCTGTGTGTGGCCACGCAGTCATGCGTGAACAAGGAGTAAGGAGAGGACTGAGCACGCAGCCCTGGGGGGCACCGGTGTTGAGAGTCAGGGTGGAGGATGTGGTGCTGCCTATCCGCACCGCCTGTGGTCTGCCCGTCAGGAAGTTCAGGATCCACTCACGGAGGGCGATGTTGAGCCCAAGGTCTCTGAGCTTGGTGACGAGCTTCAGGGGCACGATGGGTTTGAATGCTGAACTGTAGTCAATGAACAGCATTCTCACATATGTGTCCCTCTGGTCCAGGTGGGAGAGGGCAGTGTGAAGGTGAGGGAGATGGCATCTGCAGTCGACCTATTTGGCCTGTAGGCAAACTGAAGAGGGTCCAGAGAGTCAGGGAGGGAGGAGGTGATGAAGGGTTTGACTAGCCGCTCAAAGCACTTCATGATGGTGGAAGTGAGTGCTACTGGGCGGTAGTCATTCAGGCAGAGGGTTTTAGATTTTTTGGGAACCGGGACAATGATGGTCTCCTTGAGACATGCGGGGACTACAGACTGGAGCAGTGACAGGTTGAAAAAGACAGTGAACACATCTGCCAGCTGATCTGCACACCCTTGAGAGCTCGGCCAGGAATGCCATCAGGTCCAGGTGCCTTGCGTGTGTTGATCCGGTTAAAGGATCTCCATACGTCTGCCCTGGATATAACAGGGGGCAGCGGTCCTCCTGGGCCTCTTGGATCTCCTCAGCCGGGGAGTTGCTCTCAAAGCGTGCATAAAAGGTGTTCAGATCCTCTGGGAGAGATGCAGACACTACATCAGCACTGCTGGTCTTTGCTTTGTAGTCTGAGATGGTTTTGAGTCCAGCCCACATGTTCCTTGTGTTGGAGCCCTTGTAGTGAGACTCCACCTTGTCCCTGTAAAGTCTCTTGGCACTGCTAATAGCACTCCGGAGCGCGTACCTGGACTCCTCCAGATCACCCGAGATGTAGGCAACAGTCCGTGCTTTGAGTTTTGCATGGACGTCACCATTAATCCAGGGCTTCTGGTTTGGAAATGTTCGTACATATCCTGGGTACGACGTCATCGATGCATTTGCTGATGTAGCAGATGACCGCGTCCGTGTACGTGTTGATGTTGTCATCCTGGAACACGCACCACTCCGTCGTGCTGAAGCAGTCCTGTAGAGCCGAGTCTGATTGGTCGGTCAACCGCTGAATGGTCCGAGTCACCGTCTGTCACGTTTCAGTTTCTGCCTATAGGAAGGCAGCAGCAGAACTGAGACGTGATCCGATTTGCCGAATGGGGGCGGGGGAGGGCCTTATACGCACCCCGGAAGGGAGTGTAAACATGGTCGAGCGTGTTCGCTCCGCGCGTAGGACAGCTGATGTGTTGATGGTATCTCGGCAGGACTTTCCTCATCTTGGCGTTGTTAAAATCACCGGCCACAATAAACGCAGCCTCGGGCCGTGATGTCTCTGTCCTGTCGATAACCGCATGCAGCTCGTCCAGTGCCTGATTTGTGTCGGCATGTGGCGGAATGTAAACCGCTGTTATGACGACCGATGTAAACTCCCTCGGGATGTAGTAAGGCCGGCATCTGATCATGAGGTGCTCCAGGTCCGGAGAACAGTCCGAAGAAATAATCTCCACATCTGAGCACCATAGATTGTTTACCATGCAGCAGACACCTCCTCCCTTGCTTTCCCCGAGTTTGTTGTCCGGTCCTGGCGGTGAATGGAGCACAAATCATTAAATCGTCAACATATCGTAAAAGTGCACTTCCCTGGTGTTATCTCTAATGATCTTAAGCTTTCTTTTAGTGCCTGGTTGAAAATGGTCGGTGATTCACAATAGCCTTAACAAAGGCAATTTAATGTAAAACTTTCTCTGTTAGACTCAACCGCAACCAGTATTGGCTGTCTTTATCAATTTGAATGCTGACAATTGCATTTGCCAGATCAAAAGAAAAATCATTTACTATCCTTCAGAACTGGCTAAGATTGTCTAAGAATTTGGAACCGACGGAGCGCATTTTGCTGGGGTTGACAATTTGGGGAAATCTTGGATGAATCGCATATCATCAGTTGAAATTTATAAAAAATATTCTTCACTGAAAAAAAACGAAGTGTGCACTATAATCCTTGCAAGGAAAAATTACACCTGCCCTCAACAGGAGTTGAAAACTGGTGTAATACCATCGATGGCTTTCTTTTCAGTGGATATTGTCAGATTATGATGTGATAACCACGGTTCCATGTTTTTAAATTAAACCCACATGATTACCTCTAAACCCTTCAAATGTTGTTCTTTAATGTAAATATACATATGCATATTGGGCATCTGTATGTGTGTCTGGTACCATTTAAACGTCCTGAATCTGTGAACAACAGAATAATCTTTTCAAAACACTTTAAAAAATGGATTATACTGAACCATGGATCTGATATCTTTTCCCAAACTCAGCATTGACAGATTTTTTTTGATCCCCGGTCCCAATTCTTGCCTTCATCATTTTGTTTGACAGCAAGTCAGTGAGTGTGAACCAGGAACGTCAAAAGGAAAGATCCTCTGAACATCTGTGAAGGAACGAGAGGGTGACTTATTTTCGGTTTCAGTAAAATTTACAGAAACAGCACATCTATGTTCATTCCAGAACATGCAACCTAGTTTAAATTCTCTTTCACACAACTTTCTTCACAACTTTCTCTAAAACCCTCTTTTTTCAAAACCTGAATCTTTCCCTTTGTGTTTGTGTTTGTGTGCAGTGAAGTGTAAATCTTCTGGGTACAATATGTGGTTTTCTGTTCCTAGTGTGACTGAATTGTCTTTTTCCACTAGATCAGTGTTGATTGATGTGACAACGATGAACAAGCTTCCATTCATACGCAATAACAGTAAGCAGCATTACACTTAATGCCTGTAAATCTGTGGTGGATCCGATCAGCCGTTCAAACCCCCTATGACTCCATGGGATGGAAACTATAAAATATCCAAAAGACACATTACATCTTTCCCATCAAATTAATTGGACAACATGAGGATAGCAAAAATGAACACTTGAATTTTTCGTGATGCCTCATATTATTTATAATATCACCTCATTTAAGGGAGTAGTAATTTTTCAACCACGGTGTTCCTGAATCTAACACAGATCTCAACACAAATCATTCGCTCATTTTAGGATTGGGGGGGGGGGTCAAACCCTATCTCTTGATGACAGAATGTGTTGCTCCTAAAACTACAAGGAATATAATCTTTTCCCTAGCACTGTGAGTGTGTGCGTTGGCATATTCATTCACTCATTGATGTTTCAATTTCCACATGTTGCTTTTTTTCAAAGAATCTTTTTTTTCGTGAAAATGTTTGTGTTGGTGTGGTCATTTTACCCTTTGATTGTGAGGGTTCCCCACGCTCGTTCTTTTCAAAGTTGCTGGTTCCTCCCCTCCCCCATCCCCCCCTCGGTTAATCCGGTTGCTTTTCTTTTGGGAAATTTTTTTTGCCCCTGCCCTTTTCCCCTAAAACAAATGCCTGACACTTCCCCCACGCCTCTCCCCCTTCCCTTAAATCCTTTTTGGTCCCTAAAATCAAAAATTGAATCAGTCTTTTTTTTTCCCTTTTTTAATTTTTCTTTTTCCATCAAGGCATTTTTTTTTTTAAAATTTTTTTTCCCCACCCACTTTGCCCTTCGTTTTTAAAAGGTGGCAAATCAGGGACTTAAAAACGTGATTTGGGTATCCCGTCCAGCCATTTGCCCCCTTTTGGTGCGGGGGAAAAGGGGTTGAGGGCTGAATGTTTTTAGCTGGAAAAAGGGTTTTGTGGAGCCTGGGGTCCTGCCTGTGGAACATCGCTTTTGGGGGGTTTGGGTTTTTGGTTTCGCTTCCGGCGGGGGGAAAATCGGTCAAAAACCCGCTTTTTTTAACCTGGAATTTGTGAGGGTTATTGTCCCCCGTTTGTTTTTGTCCCCTTTACAACTTTTTAAACCCCCCCTACCTTTCCCTTTTGCCTAAATTTAAATTTTCTTTTTTGGGCCCACTTCTTTTTTTTTCTCCTCAGCTTCAGTTTCCGCTGTTTTAGCTGCCTTATACTAAAACCCCCCCCGTTGGAAAACCCCCATTCTTTCATTTCCCTTTATCAAATTAGTGCTGTTCACCCCACCTTTCCTTTTCCCTGATGTTTTTATATTTGGTTTCTCAGATCTTCCTTTTCCAAATCTTTAAATTGTTTTTAAATTAAAATTTTTTTTTATTATAAATTTAGTTACCCTTAAAATCTTCAATCATCTCCAAAACGCTTTTTCTAAAAGGAAAAAAAAACCCAAATTAAAAAATAACCTTTTTAAAGTTAAAATAAAATAATATCCTCAAAATATTTTAATATCCCAAAACATATAACCAAAAGTTTTCCTTTTACAACTCTTTGTAAATTTCTGAATTTGTACCTTTTTTTTTTTTTTTAAAAAAAAAAAAAAAACCTTAAAAAAAAACCTGACCAAAAAATATTTGCCGTAAAAAATTCTCTATATCACGCTTTTTGTGAGTTCCTAACAAGCAAATACAACTCATATTATGTCCTCTTGGGTTCAGTCGAAACCCCTTTTTTTTTTTTTAATAAAATTTCAAAAAAAACCTAACCAAAAGAATCATAGTCCTAAAAAGTTTTTCTATATACGCGCTTTTTTGAGCTTGTTTTTACCAATGCAAAAACAAATCATTTATTTTCCCCTCGTGGGCGTGTTTTTAAAAAAACTCTTTTTTTAAGGTACCCTCGTCAGTCACCCCCAGGTTTTTTACTAACCTGGTTAAAAATTCGGGGTCTTTCACCCGCTGGGGATCCAAACCCTTTGACCAACTTCTTTTTAACCTTTTTTATTGGGAGAAAAAAAAAAAAATCACCTGAAATCTCAATCCTCACCAATAATGGCAGCGCTGAGACGATCCGGCCGGGTCTCGTCCCGCTCTCACCCGTCCTAATGGGAGGTTAAGGTTGGGGAAAATTTTTTCCCCGAAATCACTCAAACCTAGACCCCAGTCCAGATCGTCCTCGCGTCCACTTCTGACCCAAATTGGGGAAAACTGGAATACAAAAGCTGGAAACACCCAAAATTTCCACGGTATTTTTTTTTGGGGCTTTCTCAAAAAGGGTCAACACGAGATCACAAGATCCAAGTGAAATGCAAGACACTCAAATGAAACTCTTATATAGGAGGATAAGGGGTTTTTCTCGAACCGTTCAACTGGTTCGTAGGCGCGGGAGGAGACAATCAAAACCCTAGGAGATAGCAACCCAGATGGGTAATTTAAGGCCCCAAAAAGGCCTTTCAGTTTTTTAATCACAAACCTTTCGGACCATAAAACGCTAATCATAAAATATTTTGGGCTTTGTTTTTATTGTTGATACGGTCATAAATCTTTAGCCATCGCCAACTTACTTCCAAAAAAAAATTTTTATCACCTTACTTAGTTCATTTTTCACACAGAAGGGGCACTAAAGGGCCACTGTCTGGGCCCCTTAGCAGCTAGAGGTCTGACTTTTGGATGACTCTCCCCCGCGGCCCTTGGTGGGTCCCCGGTTTCAAAAGTTTCTGCCCTTTTAAAGGGCCAAAATGATGCCAGGGCCCTTTTTTCCTGAAACCCCCAGGTGCAGTTCGGTCCCCGAACCACCCAGGGCCCCCAATTTTTCACCAGAGCTTAAGGGCGGCACCGCAGGGTTTTAAAAATCTGTGGCCTACTCAAACCCAAAAATTTAAAAAAACCTCTAACTTTTGTCTCAGCTGCTACTGCACAGTGGGCCCGTCTGAATGGACCTGAAAAAGGGCCCCTGTCTGGGCCCCTTCAGCTAGAGGTCTGAAATTTTTTGGTGACTTCCCCCCCGCGGCCCTTTGGGGCTCCCTTTTTTAAAATTTGCCTTAAGGTCCAAAGATGAACCAGAAAGGCCCGTTGATCCCGAAAACCCCCCCCAGGGGCAGGG
>VCHM03000216.1:0-23722 GCA_006182925.3 Reinhardtius hippoglossoides
GCCTTTACAAGCTCAAAATCGATAGTTTTGTTTCCCGGGCCCAATCAATAATTGGGTCTGGCCCCTAGTTAACCTTTTTCCTTTTTCATTCCCCTTCCCTGTTTTTTTAATCCGATTCCAAAATTTTATTAAAGTACAAAAATTGCTTGGTTCCAGGCCCCACCCCCGAGCTAAAATTATCGGGCGGGAAATCTAACGAGGGCCACAAAAATTTTTCTTGTCCACCCTGGGTTTTCCGTTATAAAATTTGTCGCCTCTTCAAAACCTTCACCCCGCCCGTCATTATAAACCCCTGAAAAGTTTTTTTTTGTGTTTTATTTAAATTTATAATCGGGGCCACCCCATTTTTAATCTTTGGAAAAAAAGGGAAAGGTTTTTCAAATTTCCTCCCCCAAGCCATAAAAAGGGGTATCAAATGAGCGCACAAACAGGGGGCCAAGAACGGTAAATCCCCTGTTGCGAAAGAGAAAAATTTTCCCCACGGCCTTATGGGGTTGAGCCCCCCCCCCCCCCCCACACCGGACCCAAAACAACACAAACTCAACAAAAAACCCTTTTAAAATTTTTTAAAGTCAAAAGAGCTGCACGGAATTAACTAAACTTTTTTTTTTCTTGATTTTTTTCCCGGGAAAAATCTGTGAAATGAAAAAAAAAAAAAAAAACACTCTTTGGTTTCAATAGCCCCCAGTGGGAATGTCTTATTTTAAATGTTATCGGGTTTTAAATATTGCTTTTTTGGGTTAAATGTGAGGTCTGAACGGAAAAACCGGGAAAAATTATAAATTCTGTAACTTAGCCCACCTTAAATTACTCTTAAACAGCTCCTTTTCTTCCCCCTTAGATTCTTTAAAGCCTCTTCGGTGGAGCTTGAACCATTTTTTTTTCCTTTTTCCCCCTTTGGGCCCCTAAAGGGGCCAAAGGGTTTTTCCACTTTGGTTGCCCTGCACTCGGCAAAGGGGGTTTCGGGTTAAAAAAAAATTGGTACGTTTTTTTGTTTTCGTCGTTTAAAACGAAAGAAAAAAAGAAAGTATCATTTTTTCCTTTGTTGCAAACTTTTTTCCCCTTTTGGGAAAGGGATTAAAAAAAAACCCGGGGAGTTACCCTGTCCCTCAACCCCCCTGATACGGGGCCACCAGTGCCACAGTCTAGGAGGCCGAGCCCTTCCCCAAGCTAAAAAAACCTTTTCCCCCACAGGGGGGGGGTTTAAGGAGCGCAGAGCTTTTATTTAACTGCCGTTTTTGGTCATCCGGGGTGAAGCCCTGACTCACACTCCCCCCTGCTTTTTCCCCTTTCTCAGGGGGAAAATTTAGGCGTTTTTTTTTTGGGCGGGGTTTGACTCCTTCTCATGTGGCGGGGCCTTTTTGGGCCCTTTCCCCTGATAAACGGGGGTTATGGAAACCCTACAAAAGCCTTTTTCCCCAGTCCCCCCAACCTGACCTCGGGGGGCAGGGGAGCCCATTAAAATTCCCGGGGGTGGGGTAGTAAATCAGTATTTTTGGGTCAGTCTTTTTTTTGTCTGTGGGACATTTTTTTTTTTTTTTTCCGGGAAACAAAACTCCAACTTTTTTAAATTCTTTTTGGGATAGTTGCTTTTAAAGTTTTGTTAAGGCGCTGCCATCTGTTTGGGTGGCCAAGGCGTAGTTTCCACGTCGTCTTATCAAATTTTGTCACTAACCCCCTTTTTGGAAAAATATAAATTTTGTTTGATTTCAGTGGTCAAAAATTAAATTTCTTTGGTGACCTCCTGTAAAATCTGAAAAAAACACGTAGGCCAGGACTTGAATTGCACTTTTTTGGCGGAGGCATACAACTACAAGACGTTCTAGAATTTTCTAGTCATTTTTTTTTATTTTTGTGGGAAAGGGCTGACGTTTTTGAAACCGTAAAATTTCACCTTTTTCCCATTTTGGTTCAGGGAATTTTTCCTTTTTGGTATTACGGGTTTTTTTTTAAAACCCCAGTTTTTTGTGTTTTTTTTTTTTTTTTTAAAAAAAAAAGATGCCCAAAAAAGATAAACCCTTTTTTCCATTTTATCTGTATAAGATTACGTCACATAAATCTTTTTTAAAAACTTGACTGGTTTTTAAATAATCTCTTTTATTTGGGCCCTTGCGGTGACTTTAATAAATTTGTTACCCTTTCGGGGGCCCCTGGAGGGGGGTTTTTGGGGCCGGGGAAATTTAAAGGGGGGAAAATTAAATCCCCCAAAGGGGGCCAAACAAGAAAAAAGCTCCTGAAAACCCAAAACCCCAAGGTGAAAAAAGCCCCCCACATGCTCTCTTTTCAAAAACCCCCACACTCTAAACGGGTTTTTGGGATAAAAAAGAGGACCTCGTTTTTTGGCCCATGCAGTAAACCACACTCATCCAGTGGGGAAAAAAGTTTTATTCACCACCAATTGTGCAATTCTCCCACTTAAAAAGATAAAGAAAAACCCCCCCCTGTAATTTTTCATCATAGGTACCTTCAACTATAGAACAAAAAGAAAAAAAAAAAAACCAAAAAACATTGTGGGAAATTTTTTAAAGAATTTTTGAAAATTATGGGGGAAAAAATTATTTGGTCAATAACAAAAGTTCATCTAAATACTTTTTTTTATAAAACCCTTTTTTGGGGAACGAGGCAAACGTTTTTTTTAAAGTCTTCACAAAGCTTTTCACACACTTTTCCCTTGGTTCATCAACTCCTCAGAGCTTTGTTTTTTTTGGGCTGTCGCTGGGAAACCCAACGGACTTTAAACCCCCCCAAACGTTGTTCTAGGGGGTTGGTTTGGGAAAGCTGGTTTGGCCACCCAGGACCTTAAATTCTTCTTGAAGCCCTCCTTCTTTTCCCCCGGGCGGGGGTTTTGGGGGATCATTTCATGCTAACAAACCCACCCCTTTCATCTTCAATCCCTTTCTGAGGGAAAAGGGGGTTTTTTCACTAAAAATCTCCCCATAAGGCCCCATTCATTTTTTCCCCTTTCCAGGGACATCGTCCTGGCCCCCTTGCGAAAAAACCGGCCCAAACAGATTTTTCCACCCCATGCTTCACAGAAAGGTAGGGTTTCTTTGGTTTCCAACTGGGCCTTTTTTCTCCTCCAAACACGACGGTTAGTTTTTATCCCAAAAAATTTAAATTTTTTTGGTTTAAATTCTGACCATAGACTTTCTCCCAATCCTTTTCCCCCTTTCACCCCAAAATGCTCTTAGCAAATTTAAAAGAGGGCCCTGGACATGCCGGGCTTAAGCGGGGGGGCCGTCTGGCCTGCGGATTTGGGAAGTCCCCGGGCCGCGTGTTTGTTACGTGGTAGCCTTTGTTATTTTGGGTCCCAGCTCTCTGCGGGTCTTTCACGGTCCCCCCCCGTTTTTTTTTCCGGGGAAATTTTTTGTTCACCTTTCTTTACTTTTTTGACCCCACGGGGGAAATCTTGGTGGGGGCCCCAGATCGGGGAGTTTATCAGGGCCCTTTGTATGTTTTTCCCATTTTCTAAAAATTGTTTTCCCATTTTTTGATTTCTTCACCCCAAACGGGCTTACCTTTTGCAGATTCTCTTCCCAGCCTGGGCAGGTTTCCTACATTTATTTCGGGTGCCCCTTTGCAGCTCTTTGGCCCGGGGCCCCATAGGGGTTTTTTGGGTTTTGTGACTGTTTGGGGTTTGGTGGACGGTTCCTGTTATACTGATAACATTCAAACGGGTGCCTTTAAACCCAAACCAGCCTCTTTTTAAAAAAAAATTTCCTGCAGACCCAAGGGGTTTAAAGGCTTTCTCAAATCTCCTCTAGTAAATCGTTCCAAGGGGGAGGTTTTAAAGAGTTATCGGGGGATAAAGGGAAACCAACAAAAGCACTTTATAAAATTTGAGGGGGCAAAAAAGGCCACCTGTTTTGGCCAGAAAAAAATCAAGTGCCATTTCATGCTTCAAGATTTAGACGGTGATTTGTCATTTAAAAACATATTTAAAACCCCAAATTTTTTCCCTTTTGCGAACGGGGCCCCAAGAAAGTCTGTTTCTTGGGGGTAAAGCTAAAAAGGTGACACCAAAACCTTTGGTAAAAAAGGCCACCCCCCTTCTCCCAAAGGGAAAAATTCCCCGCCAGTGTTTGACTCAACGGGGAAAATTTGGTGCCAGGGTCATTTTAAATTAAAATTGGGAGGATTTTGGGGCCAAAACAAAAATATTAGAGATTAAATATTCACTGGGGACAAAAACCCTAAACCAATTTTTGGGCCCAGAAAGGATTGTACCCTTTTTTTCCCTTTTCCTGAAAAATTTAGTGACAGGGGAGCACCATTTAATTGATTCCCTTTCCCCTTTAGGAACAACCTTTATCATACAAAAAAATTGTCCACAAAAAGGGTTTTTCCTGGGGATTGCCTTAAAATTTGGAAATAACCCATCTTGAAATTCTGACCGTAGATCAAAGGGTTTGCAGGGGTTAAAAATACTTCGGGTTTATCATTAAAAAGGGATCCGCGGAACAAACAAAGAGACGCAGCTGGAAATTTTCATACGAGAAAACACTCTCTTAATTCAAAGGAAAAAAAATACCCAATCGAAACAGGATGCCTGAAACCCAACAAAACAGACTGGCCGGGAAAATTGCTTGAACGGCCCCTAAAAAAAATCAAAGTTATCATCTTTTGGAGATCAGGGTCCCATCAGTCCCCTCCAATTTTTCCCCAGTTTTTTTTTAAACAAACAATTTTTCTTTTCTTAACATTAGTGGTGAGCTTGTCATTATCGAATAAAAACAGAACTACCCAAATATGGAATAAACAAATTTACAGTCTAAATAAAAAAACCATTTTCCTCTACTCCCACTCAGGCCCCTGACTGAAAAACCCACAGACGGCTTTCCATCATCGTTTTCCCTGGGCGGTATGGTATTATTGATTCCCCAAAGCAACCTTCCCAACACTTTTCTGGTAAAAACCGGCGGGCCCCCCTCTTTTTTGTCCTATTTTTTAAAATATTCGTGTGGGGGGCCGGGTTTGGATGGGTCTGGTTCGGGTTTCCCTCTTGCATTGACTGGCATGAACCCCCGGTTTCCTTTTCAGCGACCTTCACTGCCGTGGGGGGTTTTTAAACGGGAAAAATTTTAAACGGTCCGGGTCCACGTCTTGTCGCCCAATTTTTTCCCCCCTTAGGTTTTTTCATTTACCACCCACCCGCCCGGGCTTCGGGTTTTATAAAAAGTTTCCAGTCCCCGGGGTAGGGAGTGCTTTTTAAAAAACCCCATCTGTTTTCTGCAGCCAACATCTCCCCCAAATTGCACGCCTCGTTTGTGGCTCTATTGGATTTCCTTTCGGGCAGCTGCGGGGGTGGGGGAAAACCAAAAGGGAAATTTTGTGAAGCAATAGTGGCTGGGAGCAGTTGCTTTTGCTGCTGCATCCACCCCCCAGCTTTCCCCTTTGGGGTGAAATACGGGGCTTTTTAAAAGTGTGAGCTCCATTTACAATTGCAACCTGTTTGGGGGGGGACAGCATAAACATCTGAACACTAGGCATGATGTGAAATTTGGGTTTTTGGCCTAAATATGAAAGGAATTCCCCTGTTTTTTCAAAATCTTTCCCCAAAATCAGGTCTACAAAAATTGCATACCCTTTTTGTCAGTGTAGATTTCACCCTTCTCCCTTCGCCTTTTTGCAGTTAAATAGAGAAAGGGGACCTCTGCTGCTTGTGCAGACAGAAAGCAGGAGGGGTCGTGCAATCAAGAAATCATTTCGGTTACCACAGAAAAACCAAACTTTTTTTTCTCCCGGGTCTGAATTGCGAGATGCTGATCCTTTCCAAAAATTTCAAATCTGGTTCCCTGAAAAGGGTTTTTTCCTGAAAGTTGGTCGGGGGAAACCCAATTTTTGGGTTTTTTTTACTAAAACATTGGGTTGTTTCACCATCTCCTTCTTTTGGAAAGAGAGAATTGGGTTTAGAACTTACATCTTTTCACAGTGATTTAACCCTTTCCCAAACAAATACTGTTTGATACCAATCATGCCACAGAAATGGGGGATCACGGGGTTTAAAGTGCGGATTACCCTACTAACCCCCTTGGATACCCTGACCGTTTTAAAAATCTGAAGCTGCTACAGCTCGACAATTAAGGAGGCCGTATAAACCGGGAAATCAATTTTTCGTTGAGAAAATCCCACTGTCTCTTTTTTCCCTCCTTTGGCCCGGGGAGAAAAAGAAACTGATAGCCCCCCCCTTTCCCCCGTAAACTGCCTGTTTTAAAGGGTTGGGTTCGGGGTTTTGGGTGTCCAAAAGCCCGGGGGCTTTTTGTAAGTCTTTCCCAAGTCGGGTGAAAGCTTTCCCCTGTTCTTTAGCCCCAAAATATTTTTCCATATCCCTTTAGCCTTGCTCGTTTTCGATTGCCGGGGGGCCCTCGAGGACACATATTTTAGGAAAAAAAACCTCCCATAAAGAAATTTTTCCCATTTATGACCATTTGGGTTTTTTTTTTTGAACGGGTTTTTGGGAAAATATTTTAAATTGCTAATACCCCTTTTAGGGGAGGGGGTTTTTGCCCTCTGCTTTAATCAAAATTCCCCTTAAAATTAAACTTGCTTTTAAAAACTGCGGGTTTTTTTCAGGGTTTGCCCTACGACCTTTTTGCTTTAGATTTTTTTATTAAAGTTTACAAATCATTTTCAAAATTTCCCCCTTCATTGGGCACAAATCTTAAATCCCCAATATCGTAAAAGTCCCCTTTTCCTTTGGTTTTTATCTCTAATGATTTTAAGTTTTCTTTTAAGTGCCGGGTTTTAAATGGTGGGTGATTCAAAATAGCCAAACAAAGGAAAATGTGAATTATAACTTTCTTTTTTGCCTCAAACAAAAACCATATTGGCTGCCTTTATAAAATTTAAAATCCTGACAAATGCTTTGCCAGATCAACAACAAAAATCATTTAAAATTTCCTTCAAACTTGCAAAGTTTTCCCTAAGAATTTGGAACCGAGGGAGGGGCATTGTTGTACTGGGCGTTGACAACTTAAAAATTTTGGATGAATCGCATTCACGGGTTTGAAATTTTTATCAAAATTTTCTTCACGGGAAAAAACAAAGGGCCCCTGAATCCTTGAAAGGAACAATTACACCTCCCTTTAAACAAGAGTTAAAAACGGTTTTAAACCATCGAGGGCTTTCTTTTTTTCAGTGAAATTGCAGATTTTTTTGGGGATAACCCGGGTTCCATTTTTTTAATTAAACCCCATCATGTTTAAACCTCAAAAACCCCCTTTAAAATTTGTTCGTAAAATGTAATATCCCATTCTATTGGGCATCTGAAATGGGTTCGGGTCCAGTTAACAGTCCTAACCCGGTAAACCAACAGAATAAATCTTTTTTTCAAAAACACTTTCAAAAATGGTTTAAATACTGCCCAAAAGGGGATCTGATTTTTTTCCCCTTTCCCAAACCAGAAATTGAAACATTTTTTTTTAATCCAGGGCCCCAAAGGTTTTTCCCCCTTCCCTCATTTTTTTTTGAAAAAGCAAATTCATGTGAGTTGAACCAGGAACGTAAAAAAAAAGCACCTTTTAACATCTGTGGGGGAACTGAGGGGGGCTTTTTTCTGGCTTGAGTAAAATTACAGAAACACACATCTATGTTTTTCCAAACTGAAACATTGGTTTTAAAATTCTTTTTCACCAATTTTCCCTTCAAAACTTTCTCAAAACCTCTTTTTTCAAAACATGCTTTTTCCCTTTTTTGTTTTTTTTTTTGGTTTCAGTGAATTTGAAAATTTCTTCGGGAAAAAAATGCATAACGGGGTGTCTTTCCTAGGGGTGACTAAAATGTTTCCTTATCCCCTAGTTTCAGTGTTGTTGATGGGGACAACAGATGAAAGTTTCCATTAAATCCCTATAACTGCAGCACATTCACTTAATCCGTGAAAAATCGGGGGGGATCCAATCACCTTTAAAACTCTTTTTTTAATTTCTAAATTTTTTGTCTCTTTTTAAAAAAAAAAAAAAATCTTTTTACATTTTTAAAAAAACGTTTTGGTGAGTTGCCTACACAATGCAAAAACAACCCTATTTTTCCTCTCTGGGTTGCAGTCGAAAAAACTCCTTTTAAAAAAAAAACACTTTCAAAAAAACCTAACCAACATGAATCCAAATGCCGTAAAGATTTTTCCCATAAAACGCCTTTTTTGGATTTGTTTTAACAAATCAAAAACCTCATATTATGTCTATCCTGTGGGTTTTATCTCAACAAAATCTTTTAAGGTACCTCGTCTCACCTTCCAGTTTCTAAAAAACCTTGGGTTTAAAAAATTTGGGGGGGTCTTTTCCCCCCCCCGGGGGAAACCAAACCCGAGGACCAAACCTCAAGACCAAATTCTTCCCTAACACTTTTTATTGGGGAGAAAAATTAAAAAAAAAATAAAAATACCCCTGAAATCTCAGATCCTCCCCCAAAAGATTTGCAAAACCCCCTAGACGATCCGGGCTCGGGGGGCCCGGGCCCTGCAAACTCACCCCCCCCCAATGGGGAGGTTAAAAGGGTTTAAAAAATTTTTTTCCCCCCAGATCACCCCAACCCTAGACAACCCCAGTCCAGATGCGTCCATTTCCCATTTCCCCTTCTGAAAAAACCAAATTGGGGGTGGAAATCTGGGGAAAAAAGGGCTGGAAACAAAAGTTTCCACCTTTTATTTTAAAAAGGGGCTTTCTGCAGAAAGGACAACCCCAAAGGGTAAAAAGGATCCAGAGTGAAAAATGCAAGCACCAAAGCAAAAATCTTATAAGGAGGATAAAAGGGTGGGCCCCTCAGAACCCTTTTTAAATTTCTGTAGGCCGGGAGAGAGACAATCTAAAAACAAGTAAGGGGAAATTAAACAGAAACACTGAGGGTAATTTAACGGGAAATGGCCTTGCAGTTTTCAATCACAAAAATTCGGGCCATAAAAACCCCAAGTCATAAAACATTTGGGCATTTTTTTGTAGGGGGTTTATACAGGTCATAAAAAAACTTTGACCAGGGTACCCCCAATCTACTTTCCAAAAAAAAAATAGTTTAAACCTTACTTATTTTATTTTTCTAAAACAAATGTAAACCCATGATTAAAAATTTCAGGCCACCCCCTCATCTTTTAAGTGGGGGAAAATTGCCAATTTGGGGCTGACTAAAAAACCCTTTTTTTCCCCACTGTATTTAAAACAAAAAAAAAAATCACTTTCTTTTAAACCCGGGGCCCTCTCCTGTTGCCTTTTTTTACAAAACCCGGGGTCCCATTTTGCAGAAAACACCTAGAGGACCCTGACCGGGCCCGAAAACCCCCACAAGACCATCAAGATCATCGGGTTCCCCCGGGACGGTGCATTTTTCAAATTTAGTTAATTTGAAGTCACTTTTATCATAGAATCTGTGTTTTGGAATCATTTTTATGCAAAGATGGTAACCTTTTTTTTATTGTACAAGGGTACCCCCTTTTTAATTTTTTTTAACATTATGTTCTTTTTTAAACTACCGTTTAAATTTTTTCTTTTAAAACTTTTAAAAATGCATCTTTTCAAAAAAAAACCGAGAGCTTTAAAATACATTCTTTAAAGGTTTTGGGCAAAACCATCAACAGCTATTTATCTAAAAAACATTTGGGACTATACTTTATACAAAAAACTTTTTTGAGATGCATTTTAAAAGTTTTTTCCCGGTTTTCTCCGCATACCTCCATGTGAAGACAGGCGACAATCCAATCTGGGACAAAAGGAACCGCCGCCCGGTTAACGTGGAATTCAAAACCCAGGCTGGGAAAAGTCCCACCCAACCAGCAAATGTTCACTGGGCCGGGGTTTTGGTGGGCTTTTTTTGCGGGGGGGAAAGGTTTTTTGGTTGGGTTTTTTTTGTTTTTGGGGGTTTGGGGTGTGTGTGTTTTTAATTTTCCAAACCCTTAAAAAACGCAGGTTTAAAACCCAATTCACTTCACTAGTTTTTTTTTTTTTAAAGACGACCTTTTTCCCCTTTTAGAACACTTTGTCTTTTTACTTTAAAAATTTTTCAGGGTTTTTCGCAAGAAAAGGGGGGTATTTCTTTACCTCCCTCTTTATTAATTAAGGACCAAATTTGGGGTTAAACATTTTGGTGTTCAAGGGGGATTTTATTTTCCTCATCCCGGGCCCTTGTGCACCTTTCCGGGGGCCCCCCCGCCGGCCCCGGTTCCCCTTGTCACGGAAAAGGCCGGCAGGGTGGCCCAAAAACCCTTAAAACCCGGGAAACTGTTTTGGGGGAACCTCCCAAAACGAAAGGGGGGGGAAATGCCGTTAAGGGGGCAAAAAAAACAACAACCCCAAAAGCCCAAGGGTTTTTTTCCAAAATAAAAAAATTCATAAAGGGGGCCCACCCGGGTCCAAAAAAGCCGGGGTGGATGGCCCAAGGGGCACCGTAAGGGCCCCACCCGATCCCCCCAGAATTTGGCCCCCAAGGGGAAAAGGCCGGGTTTTAGACAAGAAACATTTCCCCTTTTAGGGCCCCGGGAAACCGTTCCCCCAAGGGGCAAGACGGGAAACCTTTCCCACCAAAATAAAAGCTTTTTGGCAAGGGGCCCTCGGGCTGTGGTTTTTACGTAAACCTACCCCAACGGGGAGCCTCCAAATTTCCCCCCGCCCCCAAAAACGGGCTTCCGGGGAGGCCCTTTGGGGCCCCACCCCGCGAAAAGGTGAAAGTGGAAACCCCCCCCCAAAAGGCAGGCTCCGCTGCAAAAACAATTCCCAAGGCTCAATCAAAACAAATTTAAAAACCCAAAATTAAGGAAAATGAAAAAATTTTGAACCCTCACGGAAAATAGCTACCCAAAAAAAAAAGAGAAGGGGGAAAAAAACGGCACCGGGGGGTTAAAGGGGGGGGGGTTTAAAAGGGAAATTTTTCAATTTGGGGGGGGCCCACCAAGAAAAAAGGGGAAAAGGGGGGGAAAGAAAAAGGGGGGGCCCGCCCCCCCCCAGGGGGCAGGGAAAAATTTTTTCCCCGGTTGGGGGAGCGCACGCCCTTTTTACACAACCACCGAGGAAAAAGGGAAAGAAAAGGGAAAACCTAAAACCTTAAACAAAAACAAGCCGGGGAACAGGCCCCCCCGGGCTTTGGGCCAAAACTTTTGGGTAAGCCCCCCTCCCGCAGGTGGAGGGGACGGGGACCAAACCGGGTCGAAGGGAAGAAAAACCCAAACCCAAAGGGGGGGAAAAGGAAACCCAAGGACCCAAAATTTTGGCCCCCCGCCCGTTTTTTGTAAAAGGCCAGCCCGGGTTTTGCGGGAAAGTCCATGGGCCGTTTAAGGGGGTTTAAGGTGGGGGGGGAAAGGGGAAAATAGGGAAGAAATTTCCCGGTGTTTTTTGGGGGGGGCCCCCCCCAAACCGGTTTTTTAAAACCCGGTCGCCGGGGAAAGAAAAAAGGAAGGCAGGAATCAATGGGTCCGGGCGAAAGGGGGGCCCCTCCCCCACGGGGGAGTTAGGGGAACCCCAAAAAAAAATCGCAAAAAAATTTTCAGACAACAAGGGCAAAGTGTTTTTCCGCGTTGGGGAAAAAAAAAAGGGGGCAAACCTGGGGGTCCTGGGTTTTAAAAAGACAAAAAACTTTGAAAGGGGAGCCCCAAAAAAAAGGCCCGCCACCAAAAAACCGATTTTTGTATTTTTCCTCTTTTCCCACACCCAGAAAAAAAACCTTTTTTTCGGGCCCCAAGTGGGGGGGCGGGGGGCAAATTTTCCAAGTTTTCGCGGGGAAACCCCGGGCCGGTAAAAAACTTTTGGTCACTTCCCCCCCCCCCGACCCCTTTTCAATTGGGGCCCCCGGGGGTCTTTGGGGCCCAACCCAAAAAGGGGGGGACTTTTTGAAAAGGGGAAAGGGGTTTAGAGCGGGAAAAAAAATTGGGGGTTGTTTTGGGGGGTTGGGTTGAAAGGGGGGCCCCGTGGGCCCCCCCTTAAAAATGGCCCCGGCCAGGCCCCCGCCCATCAGGTTTTTCTTTTACCCCCCCGGGGCCCCTGCTGCGAAAGTCCCCCGGCCCGGGGGTGAAGGCCCGGAACCTAGGGGCAAAAAAAAGGAAAAGGATTTAGGGAAAAAATAAAATTTTTAACACACTTTTTACATCATTTTTTAATTTTAAAGGTTTTTTTTTTTAAAAAAACCAAAAGGGGGAAAGGAAGAACGCCCCCCACATAGCACCTGAAAAATTTTTTTAAAAAAAGGGAAAAAAAAAGGGTTTAAAAAAAAAGGTTTCCGGTCGTTAAAAAAAAAAAAAAAACCCCCAAAGTTTAGTGCAGGTTTTTCCTCCTCGTTTTATAAGGGGGCGGGGCCCCCCCCCTTAAAAAAAAACACAAACCCCCCACAACCCAAACCCCACACCCCCCAACCCCCCCAACCCCCGGGGTTCCCCAGCCAAACCAAAAACCCCCACCAAAAACACCTGGCAAGGTTTAAATTTTTCTGCCTTGGTTTGGGGTTTTAAATTTTTGGGGACGTTGTTTTTCCCCAAAAAACCCCCCGGGGGGGCGGGGTTTTTAACTTTTACGTTAAAGGGGCCCCCTTTTGGCCCCGCGGGGTTTTTTCCATTTTCGGGTAAAAAAACCAACCGAAAATTGTTAAATTTTGGGTCCGGGGCCTGTCCCTTTAACCTTGGGGGGAAAATTAATTTTTCGGAAGTACCCCTTTGGGGAAAACCTTTTAAAAATGCAAATTTTTTTTTAAACCGTTGGGGGTTGTATTAAAGGTTATAATTGGGGGGAAAATGGGTTTTGGGGGGGGAAAAAAATTTAAACTACTTTTTTTTCCCGGGTTTTTGTTTTTTTCCCAAAACCCCAAGGGCGTTTTTTTAAAGGCCTTTTTGGTTTTAATTTGACCCCAAAAAATGGGAAAAAAAATTTTTTAGGGCAAAAAGTTTTTAAAAAGATAATTTTAACCCCGGGAAAAAAAAAAAAAAATTTCCAAAATTTAACAAAAATTACAAATTCCCACCCCGGGGATTTAATTCAGGGTTGTTTAAAAAATCATTTTTAAAACAAGGGGGACCATTTTCCTCCTAAAGGCCCAAAACCCCAAAAATGGGGGTTCCAAAACCCAAAAAAAGAAAATTCCCTAATTTTTAATTTAACCCCAAAGGCTTTTACCCCCCCTTTAAATCCCGGGGTTTAAAAACCCTTTTTTAATTGAAAAAAAACTTGGCAAAATTCGGGTTTTCCGGGAAAGGCCAAAAAAACTTTTTTTTAATTCCAATTTTAAAAAAAAGGGGTCTTTTTTGGTTTTTTGGGGTTTTTTTTTTTCAAAAGGCCGCGGGGTCAAAAAAGGTTTCCCCCCTTTTCCCCCCCTTTTTCCGTTTTGGGGAGAAAGGGGGAAAATTTAAACCCGAAAAACGGATGTTTTTTTGGAAAAGGGGGCAAACCGGAAAGGGGGGCCCCAAAACCCCGGCTTTTTAAGGAAAGTGGATTTTTTTTGCCTTTTTTGTTGTAAAAAAAAGGGGTTTGGGGCAAAAAAAGGTTATTTAGTTCCCAAACCACCAATTGGGGGGCCAATTTCTTTTTCCCACTTAAAAAAAAATAGGGGTGCCTTGTTTAAAAATTTTCAAAAACATGGGGTTTTTCCCTTTTTTTAAGGGGGAAGAAAAATGAACCCTTTAAAGGGAAAAGCCCCCCCCTTGGGGTAAAAGGCCTTAAAAATTTTTTTATTGAAATGTTAAAAAAAAGGTTTTTTAAGCTGGTTTTTAAAAAAGCCCTTTTAAAAAAAAAATGAAAACCTTTTTACAAAACAAACTAAAAAAAACAAACCCCCCCGGTTTTTTTCCAAAAATGGCCCCCTGTTTTTTAAAATGGAACTGAAGGCCCGGGTTTTAAATTTTGGTTTTTTCCGTTTTTTTAAAAATTTTTTGGGTTTTATTGAAAAGCTGCCAAGGTCCCTTTTGGGGGCCGGCTAAAAAAAGAAAGCCCATAAAATTGGGGGTTTCCCTTTGGCTAAATCCCCCCCTACTTGTTTTTAAAAATTTGTCTTCCCCCTCCCCCCCTCCCCTAAACCCAAAAACCAATCGAAAACCCCCTTGAAATTTTCCTGAGGGGACCCCCCGTTAAATCCCCCCCCCTAAATTTATTAAAAAAATGGGTTGGCAATTTTTAGGGGTTTTTTTTTCCCTTGGGATTTTTTCCACCTTTCCCCGAATTTTTTTCCGTGTGATTCCCTCTGGGGGTTGGGGGCCTTTTGCCAATAAAGGCAAAAATAAATTTTTAAAATTAACAAAAAAAGTTTTTGGATAAAATTTTTTGGTGTTAAAAACCAACCCTTTCCCTTGGGGACTTCCCAAAGGGGGTTTTCCCCCCCCCCCAAATTTGGTGGCAGGGAAGCCGGGGGGGATTTTGGCCCCCGAAAATGGACGGCCCCTTTTCCCTTTGGGGCCCCTTCCGGGTTTTCTTTTGGTTGAAAGGTTTTATCTTTTCTTTTTTGGGAAAAATTTTCCAAAAAAACCTTTTTTAACCTCCCCAATTTTAAAAAAAAACGGGTGAAAAAAAATTTTTTTCCCAAGGGAAAAACCGAATTAAAAAACCCGGAAAGGCCCCGGATCGTCTCCAGGCCGCTGCTTTATTTTTTTTATTTGGGGGAGGGAAAAAACCTAGGGTTTCCAAAAGGGGTTGGGGATTTTTTATTTTTTTTTAAAAATTTTTCCCACCAATTTAACCTTAAAAAAAATGTTAACACGGAAATTTGGTCTAAATTAAAGGTTGGGTCCCCAGGATTTGGGGGGGTTTTCCGGGCGGGTGAAAACCCCGCCCAAATTTTTAAACCAAGTTTAGAAAACCCTTTGGAAAAAAGGTTTTTAACCCCACGGAGGGCCCCCCCGGACAAAAGTTTGGTTTGAGAATACCCCCAACCAAAATTTTATTTACCTTAATCCCGGAGGGGGTCCTTTTGGGGATTTTGGGAAACCCCCCTTTTTCCTTAAAAAAAGCGCCCCCTAAGGATTATAGGGAAAAAATTTCCCCTTTAAAAAACCCCCGGCCCACTTAATTTTCAAGGTTTGGTTAGTTTTTTTTTTTTTTTGTTGAAAGGGTTTTTAATTTTTTTTTAAAGAAGAAAAATTGTTTCGCTGCCAAAAAAACCCCCGAAGGGGGGGCATAATACTGAGTTTTATTTCTTGTTTTTCAAAAAGGGGGAAAAAATTTTTACCAAAACGGGGTTTTTTTTTAAAAAAATTTTTTAAAAAAAAAAGTTTTTTTTTTTTTTTTTTTTTTAAAAGATTTTTTTTAAAAAAAATTCGAAAAATTAACCAAAAGTTTTTAACGGGTGATCTGGTCCACCACAATTTACAAATCATTAAATGTAATGCCCGCTGCACTGTTAAGGGGTAGAAGGAAACTCTGTTTTATCTGTTCCCCCTCAATCAACCGGGTCTATGGATAAGAACATTTAGTCCCCAGGAACGACACCACGTATATGCACCAGAAAATTTTCACTTCACTGCCCAAACACAAACACAAATGGGAAAAAGCATGTTTTTAAAAAATGGTTTTTGAAAATTTTGAAGAAAGTTTGGAAAGGAATTTAACACTAAGTTTCATGTTTTTGGAAAGAACATGATGTGCTTTTTCTTGTAAAAATTTTCTCAAGCCAAAAATAATTTACCCTCTCATTCCTTCACGATGTTCAAGGATGTTCCTTTTTTGACGTTCCGGGTTACCTCACCTACTTTTTCGGGCCAAAAAAAAAAATGAGGTGGGAAGACTTGGGACCGTGGGGTAAAAAAAAAAAAAAAAAAAGGGGTCAATGCTGACTTTGGGAAAAAATTCAGATCCCTTTGGTTTGTAATAATCCCTTTTTGAAAATGTTTGAAAAAGATTTTATCTGTTGGGCCAGATTCAGACTGTTTAAAAGGGGCCAACCAATACAGATGCCCCCAAAAAATGCATATGTATATTTAATTTTACAACCAAAATTTTTAAAGGGGTTTTAATTTAATCATGAGGGGGGTTTAAATTTTAAAAAAGGAACCCGTGGTTTTTTCACATCATAATCTGACAAATTTACTGAAACAGAAGCCATCGATGGGAATTAAAACCAGTTTTCAACTCTCTGTTAAGGGATGTGTTTAAATTTTTCCTTGCAAGGATTTACTGGTGCACCCGGGTTTTTTCCCCGGGGGAAAATTTTTTTATAATTACAACCGATTATAAAGCGATTCATCCCAAAAATTTGAATTTTTCCCAAAGCCGCAGTACAACAAAGCCTCCCTCGGTTCCAATTTTTGACAATTTTTTAGCCAAATTCGAAGGATTGTAAGATTTTCTGTTGGGTTTAAACTGGCAAAAGCATTTGTCATCATTCAAATTGTAAAGAAAAGCCAAAAATGGTTTTGGGGTTTGAGTCAAAGAGAAAATTTTTTACATTTAATTCCTTTGTTAAGGCTATTGTGATCACCCCCCCATTTACAAACCCGGCACTAAAAGAAAGCTTAAGATCATTAAGATAACCCCAGGAAATTTCACTTTTACGATATGTTGCGATTTAATGAAATTTTTCCCAACGAAGAAATTGTGAAAATGATTCGGGAGCTCTACTAAAACTCTAATGCAGAAGGTCCCTAGGGCAACCTGGAAAAAATGCAGTTTGTAAAAAATAAAAGTTTAAATTTTTTAAAGGGGATGTGATCACAAACAAGGGGAAAAAACCCTCTCCCCCCAAAAGATTTTTAGCAATTTTAAAAAATTCCTAAACCTGTTTTCAAAGAAACAATTATGTCATTACTGGGAATCTGCTCTTATTTCAGATCCCTTTATTTCCTAACTTGCCCGTCCTCGGGACCCCTCACGCAATCGCACACAGCAAGGCCTACAAGCAGATAGTAAAATCATATGGACTAATGACAAGAAAAGCTTTCACTGACTTTAAACGCCTTTCAAACGACCCCACTTTAGGAAATACCGAACCCTGACCACCCTTCACACGGCAGTTTTTCGAGAAAGGGGGGGTACAAACACTATCTCCCCAAACCCGGAGGTAAACATGACAAAGTGGCATTTTTCCAACGAAACTTATCCTGTTAAAACAGGCCTCCTTTCTTTTCTTAAACTGTAGCGCTTTAGATAAAACGGTCATGGTATCCAAGGTTAGTAGGATCTTCCCACTCACCCTTCTGATCCCACAGGCTTGTCTAGATTTCTTCCCATAACATTCTATTTTGTTTTGGAAAGCCTTTAAAATCACTGTGAAAATTTTAATGTTTCCCAAACCCGGGTACTCTTTTCCAACAGAAGGAGATGGTGAACAAAAAAACTGTGTAATAACAAAAACCAAAGTTTGTTTTTCCCCCGCCCGCTTTCAGGAAAAACCGTTGCGAATCCGACTTTTAAAAATATTTTTGGATGGATCACTTCGCAATTTAGACACGGGGGAAAAACAATTTTGGGTTTTCTCTTGGTAACCCCCCCCTGATACATTGATTGGGACGACCCTTTCCCCGCTTCCTGTCTGCACAACAACGAGCTCACTGCTTCCCCTTGAAGCATTTAAATGGGTGAGGGAGAAGGGGGAAATTTTACAAATGACAAAAATATCATTTGTTGTAGTACATGTTTTGGGGCCCCTTTAGAAACCC
The DNA here is from genome assembly GCA_006182925.3 of Reinhardtius hippoglossoides. Lineage (NCBI taxonomy): Eukaryota > Metazoa > Chordata > Actinopteri > Pleuronectiformes > Pleuronectidae > Reinhardtius > Reinhardtius hippoglossoides. Next base: position 17,543 of record VCHM03000216.1, read on the forward strand.
GAGAATTCCCGTACATCCTCAGGGAAAACCCAAATTTTTCCCTATGCTCTAGTGTCCCCAATGCTTGATGCTGTCCCCCCCTCCCCAAACAGGTTTTCAAAAATGTAAAAGTGGGTGCTCCCCCATTTTAATAATGACCCGTATCACAAGGAATTCTGGAGTTTGGGTGGGAGCCCCCAAGAGCAACTGCTCGCCACCACTATCGCTTCAAAAACCCCTTTTTCCCTTTTTGGGTTTAACCCCCACCCCCCGCACTGACCTGCAGGAACCCAACTTAGAGCCAAAACAATAGGGGCACTTGGAGGGGAAAGTTGGCTCACAACACAGATTTGGGGAAAGACGCCCTCCCTACCCCCGCGACTGGACCCCCTTTATAAACCCAAGCCCGGCACTGGGTGGTAGTAAAAAACCTAAGGGGGAAAGTTGACGACACGAAGCTGGACAGGGCCGTTCCAAATCCTGTTAAAAACCCCAAAAGGGAGTGAAGGTTTTCTGAAAGGGAAAAATGGATTCATGCCAGTTTACGCAGAAATCCCAAACCCAAAACCAAAACCCCTGCTGCAAAACCCCCACTGAATATTTAAAACATAGGATCAATGAAGAGGGGGCAGCGTTTACCAGCAGCTTTTTTTTTAAAAGTTTCTTTTGGGGGGAAACACATAAAACACCCAAACCCCCAGAAGAAAGTGATGGAAAGCCGACCTCTGGGTATTTCCCTTTATCAGCTGGGGGCCCGAGTGGCAGTAAAAAAACCCTTTTTTTATTGATGACTGTAATATTTGTTTACCTTTATTTTTCTCATGGTTTTGGGGATTCTGATAAGACAAGCTCACCCCAAAGTTAAGAAAAGACCTTTGGGTTTTTAAAAAAAAAAATTTGGGAAACCCTTTGGGGCTGGGCGATTTTAAAACCGTGATCTCCAACTGATGAAAATTTGATTTCTTTTTAGGACCCTTCAAGGGCCAAACTCCCCCCAGTCTGGTTTTTTTTGGGTTTTTAGGCATCCGTGCGATAAAGATGATTTGTTTTTCCCTTTGAAGGGTTTCAGAAGTGTTTCCGTATGAACCCTGCCAGGGTGCGTCTCTTTGTTTTGGTTTTCCCCGAGATCCACCTTTTTTTTAAAGATAAGCCCTAAAAGTATTTGCATACCCATGACAAAACCCCTTAGATCTACGGTTTTACACATTACAAAAGGGGTTATTGGGCCCCAAATTTCCCACAGGGCCCAAACCCCAGGGAAAAACTTCTTGGGCATTTTTTTGTATTTTAAAAGGGGGTCCCCTCAAAAGGGAAAGGGGAAACAATTCATGGGAACCCGTCTCTCTTTTTTGGGAGGCAATTTTTGGAAAAAAGGGCCCCCTCTCCTTTCGCCTAAATTGGTCAGGGTTTTTTGTGGCCCTAGTGAATATCTTAATCTCTAATTTTTGTTATTTTCCCCCAATCCCCAATTCCCAGATTTAAACGGAAAATGGCCCCAATTTTTCCACATTAAATCCCTAAAAATGGGGAATTTCCCCCGGGGGAAATGGGGAAAACGGCCTTTTACCCATTATGGTGCCATTTTTTGCGACCACAAGACAACAACTTATTTTTTTAAACCAGGTTTGCAACGAAACAATTAGGGGTTTCAATATCTGTTTTCAAAAGACAAATCCCCCCGCTAAAACTCTTTAAGCATGAATGGGGACTTATTAAAATTCCGGCCAAAAAAGGGGGCCTTTGGCCACTCAAATTTTAAATAAAAATGCTTGTGTAAAGTTGACCCGATAACTCTGGGCAAACCCCACCTCTGTAATCGTTCACTAGGGAGTTAGAGATGCCCCCTTTTAAACCCCCTGACTCTGCAAGATTTTCATTCAAAAATTGGGTGGTTGGATTAATGGCACCTGTTTGAACTGTTATTTATTTAAACAGCCCCTGTCCACAACCCCCAAACATTTAAAATCCAAACTCCACTATGGGCCCAGAAAACCCAAAAAGCCGGCAAAGGACACCAGAAACTAAACTGTAGACCCCACCCCGGGGGGAAGCTGAATTTTGCAATAGGTAAAGGGACTTGGGGGTGAAAAATCAACGTGGGAAACCAAATTTTTAGAAATGGAAAACCCTTTTTAAAACCCCTGATAATTCCCCCCCGATCTGGGGCTCCACCAAGATCTCCCCCGTGGGGGCAAAAAGTCACAAAACGGGGAAAAAAAATCCCAGAAACCCCACGGGGGGCCTGTTAATGACCTCAGGAGCGGGGGACCAAAGAACCCAAAGGGTACCATAGTAACCCAAAGCCCCAGGGGCCCAAAACCTGCAGTCCAGACTTTCCCCCCCGCTTTAAACCATGCATGTCCCCGGCCCGTCTGAAGTTTGCTAGAAGCATTTGGATGAATCCGAAAGGATGGGGGAAAAGTCATAAGGGGCCCGATAAAAACCCCAAAAAAAAACTTTTTGGTAAAAAATCAACTCTCGTGTTTTTGGGGGAAAAAAAATGCCAGGGTTCTCCCCCGAACACCCTACCACTGTGAACAAAGGGGGGGGAAACCCTCATGCTTTTGGGCCTGTTTTTCTGCAAGGGACCAGGACCACTAAAACCGTTAAAAAAAAGAAAGATGGGGCCCCTGTATCGGGATTTTGAGTGAAAAACCCCTTCCATCACAAGGGCATTTAAAAATAAACTGGGTGGGGGCGTTCCTGACAAAATCCCAAACCACCGCCCGGGGACGAGGGGCTTTTTTAAGAAGCCTTTCAAGGTTCCCGGAGTGGCCTACCGTCCCAGATCCAACCCCAAAAAACTGTGGAGGGGTTTAAAGTCCGGGTTTTCCCAGCGACGCCCCAAAAAATCACTGCTCAGAGGAATCTCATAAAACCCAACAGTGTGTGAAAAACTTTTTGAAGACTTTCAGAAAACTTTTAACCCCTGTTTTTGCCAACCCAAGGGATATAACAAAGTATTGAGATGAAATTTTTTTATTGCCAAATACTTATTTTCCCCATAATTTTCAAATAAATTCTTTTTAAAAACCTACAAAAGTGTTTTTCTGGGTTTTTTTTTTTTTTTCATTTTGTCTCTCATAGTTGAATTTTACCTATGATGACAATTCAAAGGGCCCCTCTCCCGTTTTTAAATGGAGAACTTGCCCCCAATTGGGGGCTTACTAAAAACTTTTTTCCCCACTGTATAGCTGTGGTTTTACTGCAGTGGGGAAAAACGAGGTCCTCTTTTTATCCCCCCCTTTGAAGTGGGGTCTTCTGAAAAAGAAACATGTGGGGTTTTTTTTTTCCTTTTTTCCCCCTTGACTTTTGGTTTTCAGGGGCTTTCCCTCTTGCGTTGGGCACCCTTTTTTTTAGAACTTGCTCCCACTGCAGTCCCCGCCGCAAAACTCACCTCCGGCCCCTGAAAGGTAACAAAGATAATGTCAAAAGCAAGGGGCCCATAAGAGATTTTTTAATAAAACCCGTCAAGTTTAAAAAAAGATTTAGGGGGGGCACGGGGGGGGTCTGGATATTCCCAAAAATATTTCAGAAGGGGTTCATCTTTCATTATTCCTCTTCTAAAAAAAAAGGAAAACCCAAAAAAAACCCGGGGGTTTAAAACAAAAATCAAACCCCTGACATATTCCCTGAAACCCAAAATGGAAAAACTGATTAACGGGGCAATCAAAATCCCGAACTTCCGACCTTAAAAACTATAGAAATTCTAAACTTTTTCCCGTTTTGTATGCCCCGCCAAAAAGTGCCAAATTTAAGTCCTGACATCGTGTTTTTTTTCGATTTACAGGAGGTCACCATGACCTTTAATTTTTGACCACTGAAATCAAACAAGTTTAATTTTTTTAAGAGAGCGTAGTGACAAATTTGATAAGCTACTGGAAGCTCGCCTCTGCCCCCAATCAATTTGGCCCCGCTCTCACAAAGCTTAAAACAAAATATCCCAGAAGAATTTCAGAAAGTTTTATTTTTTCCAAAAAAAAAAACCCCCAAAACGACACAAACCCCAAAACCCCCCCCCGGATTAAAACCCATATTTTGGTGGGCTGGGAAACTTTGGGTTTCAACCTCCTTTTTAGGGGGGTTCAATTAAAACCCACATGAGATGGGTTTGCCCAAAAAAAGCCCCCTTTTCCCGCGGGAAAAAAGCAACAGGGGGGAAATTTTTTGGTTCCCCGGGGGAAAAAGGTCCCTCCCCTTACCCGTTGGGGGGAAAAAGGATTTTTAAGTTTTGGAAGGCTCCCCTCCGTAACTTTTGGCCATTTGGGTCCGGAAATCAGGTTTTTGGGGGCGCGTGTAACCCGGGGCCCTTTTAACCCCTCTGCCAAAGGTGAAATGTTTGAAACCCAATACAATATCCCTTTCATTTCCCCCAAAAATTTTTCTATTCTTTTTATAACGACGCATAAAGAAACGCCCAAATTTTTTTAAACCCGAAACCCCATTCCCGGGGCGGGGAAACCACAGTGAAAACCTTTTTGGGCCTCTTCGGGCCCTACGGGGGAAAGGGGAAAACCAAACAGGGTTACAACTCCCCCCAAGGGGCCTAAAAAATAAAAAAAAAAAAAAAAAAGGGGGGCTTTTTAATTTTTTTAATTTAAAGGTGACAAATTTTACAGAATTTTATATTTAAATTTTTTATTTCCAGAAAACAGACATCACATAACCCCCAAAAATGCAATTTTAAACCTGAAAAAAAAAAAAAAAAAAAAAAAAAAAAAAAAAAAAAAAAAAAAATTTCAAAAAAGACTTTCCCACTTGGGGGCTAAATTAAACCAATGATTTGTTTTTTTTTTTTTTACATTTTCACAGTTTTTCCCGGGAAAAAATCAAGAAAAAAAAAGTGAGTGTAATTCCGTGCAGCCTTTTAAACTTGAAACGATTAAGAGTTTGATGTCTGACCTTTGTGTTTTGGGTTTTTATCCCTGTGAGGGGGGGGGGGGGCTCAACTCATCCCGGCGTGATGGAACCTTTTTCTCTTCGCAACCCGGACATCCCTTTCCGTTTTTTGACCCCCTGGGTTCTTGACCTATTTTTTTCACCCCCTGCCCCGGCCCTTTTTTTGGGGCATCCCCCCGACCCACCTTTCCCTTTTTTGTCCGATCCAACCTGAGTGGCCCCAAAATTTGAAGTAAAACACAAAACAAAATTTTCAGTGTTATAAAAGACGACTGGGGGGATCTTTGAAGAGGCGACACAATATTTTAAACCCAAAGGGGTCCCCGCTGGGCAAGAAAAAATTCTGTGGCCCCTCCCTTAGATTTCCCCCAGATCACTTTCACTCGTGTTTAAACCTGGAAAACCCAAACAATCGTGTACTTGACTTATTAGTGCAATCCGGCATTAAATCAACCTGAAAGGGAATGAAACCCGAAAAGTAAAATAAGCCCCAAACCCAATTTTTTGATTGGCCTGAAAACAAATCTATCGATGTGAGCTTTTTTCATGAAGCCTTTCCGGGGTCCGGCAAGCGCTGTGGAACGCCCTCTCGCTGGGTCACTCACCTGTCCCAGGTCATTTTCAAATTTTTTTTTTTGATTTCCTTCGTCCCCTGGCGCTTTTCCCGTCGATCTTGAAAAAAGGGGATGATCTTGTTTTTTGTTTTAAAGATTTGGGTTCCCAGGAAGCAGAATTTTTCGGTTTTTTTCCCCTTTAAATAGTAAACTCAAATAAGAATCAAATGAAAAAAGACTTTTTTAAAAAATCCTTCCAAAATTTTTAAATTTTTTTAAAAAAAAAACTCTGGTTTTTTTGTGCTCCGTGTTTAATAAAATTTGGGAAAAAATGACGTCGCAGCCTCTAGCAAATTTCCCCTGTTTTCTTTTTTTGTGTATGGGACCAGAAAAAGGGCAACAACCCAAATACTGTTTTTTTTCCCCCTTTGTAAACCGCTCGGACCCCATAAATGCAAAACCCAAAACAATTGGGGGTTAAAGGAGCCTTTGCCCCAAGGGTTAAATTTGGCCCCCAATTTTCTTCTCAGTATTTATGGGGCTTTTTTTAAAACCCTTTAAATTTTCCCCCTCCAACATGTTCCCGTTTGGGTGGAAATATTTTGTAAAAAGGGCCCTTGGAAAATTTTATTAAAAAACCGTTCAAAAAATATCCCGCAGTTGCGTAAAAACCGGGGAATAAATGACAAAGCAAGAAAAACCCCCTGAGGCAGTAATACCTTCAAAGTATTTTCCTTCCTTCCCGACG
>VCHM03000217.1:0-2500 GCA_006182925.3 Reinhardtius hippoglossoides
GAATTACCGCGGCTGCTGGCACCAGACTTGCCCCCAATGGATCCTCGTTAAAGGATTTAAAGTGTACTCATTCCAATTACAGGGCCTCGAAAGAGTCCTGTATTGTTTTTTTTCGTCACTACCTCCCCGAGTCGGGAGTGGGTAATTTGCGCGCCTGCTGCCTTCCTTGGATGTGGTAGCCGTTTCTCAGGCTCCCTCTCCGGAATCGAACCCTGATTCCCCGTTACCCGTGGTCACCATGGTAGGCACAAAAAGTACCATCGAAAGTTGATAGGGCAGACTTCGAATGAGACTCGCCGCCACAGGGCCAGCGATCAGCTCGAGGTTATCTAGAGTCACCAAAGCGGCCGGGCAAACCCCGTGAGGAGCACCCCGCATGGGTTTTGGGTCTGATAAATGCACGCGTCCCCGGAGGTCAGCGCCCGTTGGCATGTATTAGCTCTGGAATTGCCACAGTTATCCAAGTAACGTGAGAGCGATCAAAGGAACCATAACTGATTTAATGAGCCATTCGCAGTTTCACTGTACCCGGCCGTGTGTACTTAGACTTGCATGGCTTAATCTTTGAGACAAGCATATGCTACTGGCAGGATCAACCAGGTAGCCCTCTCTGCGCTGAGACACCACAGTAAACCCACTGTGATCGCGCTCTGGGGGTCAGTGCGGGGAGCCACCCTGTCACCACGAAGGTAACAAGGGCAAGGCCACGAGGAGGAGGACAAAAGCAGCGACAGAGACTGGCTCTGTTGCTGCTGTGGAAGTGTAGTTATGGAAACGGTGTTCTCCGGACGCACGCCGCTGGAGGTTCTGAGTGTGGAGTTTGGGCCCCGTGAAGAGCCTCAAGACCCATGTGCGCATCCCTCCGTGGACGACGGGCCCGGTCGTAGGGCTGCTGGGGAAGACGGAGCATCTCGGTCTCGCTACTGGTGGGTTAAGGGCGCATGATAGTGGGGGGGTTTGGACGCCCACATCCCCTCCCTACACACGCCCGGTTATGGAGCCCGCTGGTCTGCAGGAACCACCCGCCCAAACACCGGACAAACCGCTGGCGAGGGCCCTGCAATGGCGGCTGTATGTGCCATTCGTTCACCTGGGTCTTTATTTTTTTTTTTTCTCCCATTGCACTAAGTGTTGTCGAAAACCGGGTTTCTGTAATCGTGCGGAATGTATTCTGTCAAGGGGGGTGAAACCTCTGACATCGCAACGATGAGCATGACTATTTTCTCGATCCTCTCTTTTTTCCCTGTTTTTGATCAAATTGGCCTTTTTCATGAAATTAGACAGTGTCCAACATTCATTGGTATATTTCATGACATTAGGCAGGGTGTGGGCATTATTTTAACCCGTTTTCATGAAAAAAATTTTTTTTTTTTTTTTTTCTCCCATTGCACTGAGTCAGGTATTCTGTCAAGGGGGGTGAAACCTCTGACATCGCAACGATGAGCATGACTATTTTCTCGATCCTCTTTTTTCCCTGTTTTGATCAAATTGGCCTTTTTCATGAATTGACAGTGTCCACCATTCACTTGGTTATTTCATGACATTAGGTCCAGGGTGTGGGCATTATTTTAAACCTCTTTCATTCATCATTTTTTTTGGATTTTTTTTTTTTTTTTTTCTCCCATTGCACTGAGTCCGTCGAAACCAGGTTTCTGTAATCGTGCGGAATGTATTCTGTCAAGGGGGGTGAAACCTCTGACATCGCAACGATGAGCATGACTATTTTCTCGATCCTCTCTTTTCCCTGTTTTTGATCAAATTGGGCCTTTTTCATGAAATTAGACAGTTTCCAACATTCAGTTGTATATTTCATGACATTAGGCAGGGGGGGGGCAAAAAAAGCAGAAGGGGGGGGGGCATTATTTTTACCCGTTTTCATGATTTTTGATTTTTTTTTTTTTTTCTCCCATTGCACTGAGTGTGGTCGAAAACCAGGTTTCTGTAATCGTAGGCAGGGGGGGGGGCAAGGGGGGGGGGCATTATTTTATACCCGTTTTCATGATTTTTGGATTTTTTTTTTTTTTCTCTCCCATTGCACTGAGTGTGGTCGAAAACCAGGTTTCTGCAATCGTAGGCAGGGGGGGGGCAAGAGGGGGGGGGCATTATTTTAAACCCGTTTTCATGATTTTTGGGTTTTTTTTTTTTTCTCCCATTGCACTGAGTGTGGTCGAAACCAGGTTTCTGTAATCGTAGGCAGGGGGGGGGGCAAGAAAGGGGGGGGCATTATTTTAACCCGTTTTCATGATTTTTTGATTTTTTTTTTTTCTTCCCATTGCACTGATGTGGTCGAAAACCAGGTTTCTGTAATCGTGCGGAGTGTATTCTGTCAAGGGGGGTGAAACCTCTGACATCGCAACGATGTGCATGACTATTTTCTCGATCCTCTCTTTTCCCTGTTTTTGATCAAATTGGCCTTTTTCATGAAATTAGACAGTGTCCAGCATTCAGTTGGTATATTTCATGACATTAGGCAGGGTGTGGGCATTATTTTATTCCTTTT